>RHDR01000507.1:0-23574 GCA_009806295.1 Davidsoniella neocaledoniae
TCAAGTTCACAATGATAAATGTATCATATATATATATATATATATATATACAGTACTTATTCAAGTCTGATAATCACAACTCTTTGCTTCATGTGCCTAGGTATATAAGCTAAATTGTATTTTGGGTTTATAGCTTCAGCTGACTTGAACAAAAGGTCACAAAACCGCCCGTGAACAGACCTTTGGTAAAGTGATAAAAACACACTAGCATTCGGATAGGCAAAAGTGCTATGTAGCTTAGTTTAAAGAAATATTTAGTGTCTGTTGAACGCCTTGATATATAGTTTTGGCACATGAAATAGATGTACAAACATATATAATACAGCTAGATTTGGCTTGTATGTGCCATCCTAGTGAAAAGAAAGGATGATGCAGTTCTGTAGATCGTGGCAAGAAAATCAATTGACATTCTTAATGTTGGCGTCAGAAAAAGGGTATAAAAAAAAGAACCAGATTCAAGTATAATTAACTTTCAATAAGATCAGAAGATCATGTGTAAACCCTCAAGCTGGTATTCTACTCATGTAACATGTAAATTATCATGTACGTAACCCTAATGTGGTTCTTATTTTCTTTGAATGATTAATCCAATATTTCATCATTATTTATGATACTTGACCAACTCCTCAGACAAACACATACGTATACAATTATCGGAGTTTTTAGAAGCTTCTCACAAGACATTGAAAAAGGGAGTCAAATAATCACAGCCTATTTTTGTTCGTAAATCATGAAGCCCGAACGCTAATAAAATACTCGAGTTTGATCTATGTAATACAAAGAAAAAAAGGTTCATTGTTTCCTACATTGAAATAGTCCGAAAGGGATAGAAGAACGAACGAAATACGGACATGGGAATATTTTAATTTTATTTTTGGCTTTAACGCTGTGAAACATAGCGCTAAAGCGAGGATTATCCAACAGTCAGTTTTCGCGGATCAAATTGTAGCTGGATATCCGTAGTTATAGGTAAATAATAGAATAATAGGTTGTTTGCAGTAAAGAAAGTGAACTATTGCATTACAGAGTTAAACAAGAAAACAGCCGTCAGTATCATCTAGTGACAATATGGGAAGAAACAGGGTAAGCATACAGATACGCTCAATACATATCAGCATATGACAGAAAGTAAATGGCTAGTCGATTACTTGGCAACATGTGATAACAAAATGAAGCAAGCACCTGAAAATGTTAGTTGGGTTGGGAAGACTTATATCTTCTACTTTGAAATTTCCTTCTAGCTTTTTTTTAGCTGAGCTAGACTGGAATTCCTATATCTTAATGCTGATACAACACCAATGCCATATGTTATAAAATAAAGTAACAAGTTCGGCATTTATCTGGCAAATAGGAACCCAATTACCGATCGGCTCCTGGAGAACTTCCAATATTAGTCTTTCTTCCATCTAGCAATGCCGGGCGTTAACCAGACCAGACGATAGCTATGGTTGCTGATCTAAACTACACTATCCTTTCCTAACCCCATCCATAGTCTTCTCTAGGACTCAAAGTTCAGTGTACTTTTTCTTCAGCAGATAGCACTGTATTGGCTATAAGAATCTATGTATGCGCCCGCAATGGGGAAACGAGAACAGGTGTGGCGAGCCCCAAACGAAATAGCCTTACTAGGAAGAATGTGACTGCTTAAGAGGGGAGGGAAAAAGTAAGTTAGAGACTTGGTTGTAGGTCAGTCAATTGGTTACTCTCTTATCTCCCATTTTATTAGAATTGAGATTGATAACAGTAATAGCAAGCCACGTTACTCAATATCACTCGAATAATCAACCCCGATGTATTCTTAATGGAAGGGGCAGAAGAGTTGACACTAGACAGAACGGGTATGTAGTTATATGTAGAAGCAAGACCCTTTGATTGTTTGAGGACCTAGTTAAACCTCAAGGGTGACTATTCTTGTTAGAGATCCTAAGAAGAAAATCCAAAATAGTCAGTCAAAACTGAATAAGACGCCGCCTAACACAAACAGCAAATCCCATCCCCCCTTACACCGGAACTAGGAAGAGGATTCCTATACCCTAGGCCGGTCAAGACCGATCCAGGGTTCATCGGCGCAAAATTGGGGCAGAGCAAAGTAGAGTAAAGAGATACAGCAAATAGTGAAAACCTTTAGTCCAGAATCTACAGCTAACATCAAACATCTTGTTCAAAGGAAAATACAAAGACAAGTGAGATAGGAAATACATATATAACTATATCGATTATTTCTGTCAAAAGTCAAGACAAGAAAATGACTTGTAAAAGTAGAGATATAGAGAAGATCACTACTACTTTACTTCTGAGTTCGGGCTTGCTTGAGATAAGCCATGGCTGATCAAGACCATTAAATGAAAGAAGAAAACAAAAAACGAAGTATACGAGAGCGCGGCTCTTGGTTTTGTCTTGTTAGCCCTTCGTTTCCTACCAGCCCTACCTCTATAGTGGCTTGGATTGTCCTTACCATATGTATATTATAGATTTCAGTATCTAGATAATGAAGAAACTCGTACTCTGAGATACCAACAAGACAGTAACAGTATGATGACATTACATATATTTGTATGCTACTAGTTTCTTGTCCCTTACTTTGAGGCTCACATTGTCTTTCCTTTCCCTTACCGTTGTCTTGATTTACCAATTCCGCCTTAACAATGCCCGTAACCAGGAAAATCTTGAACACATAAATATATGCGCATAAGAAGGGATTGACAATAGGTTGATCGACCAGACGATAAATCAAAAAAAAAAAAAAAATGCCTCTTGGTTGCTACGACTATTTCGGCGGGATTATGCCGGGGCAATAATATCATCTCACTGTACCGTTTGTTTAGGCCATCAACTTACTTGCTAGCTCTGATTCTTACGGTCGTAACATGTGTCTTTGGAAATCAAACTGTGATTTGCCCCTAGTCTTGGTGATGTCTGGTTAAAGGCTTTCCTTTCCTTCTCTGTTTCTTTCTCTTCTTCCTAAGAATGTATTTCTTGTCACATTGTAATGCTGGCCTGTCAGCCCGCCAGCCAATAAGCTAGTAAGATCAGCTGCGATGGGTGTTGAATTGACGAGATTTCCTTGTTGATTAGAACTTCAGCTGCAGGAACAAGAAGAGAATATTGTAACCCTTTATGTATGCGTAACCCTTTCTAACAGGGTCTGGAGAGAACATAAAGATGCCGAACATGAAAAAAACGAAAGAGTAAACAGGATATGTTCATGACTGATATGTTAATACATAACTACCAGGAAATTCATATTAAATTAGATATATTCCTTATTTTCTTCTTATGCTTTGTATAGTGAGGACGACGACTAGACCGAAGAAATACCACAGACATGGGGCCAACCAAGTTAAAGTTGGCCAAGCGAAAGACTGATCCGAGCCTGGTTTGCCCCTGGGACAGGCCTTGCGGAGACGAGCGAGTTAGGGAGAACAAGAGAGAAATACAAAAAAATGGTGTAGTTGAGTGATGAAATCGTACATGATCGACACATACAAGATGGATAGACAAAACAGAGGATGAGAAGACAGAGAGCAATAGATACAGTCTTACGTGTAAATTGCTGCGCCTAGAGAGATATAGAACAAGGTAGGTGATTTTCAGATTTTCTTCTTCTGTTTTTCGAGCAGCACAACAACAAGGGAACAAAACAAAGCATTGATCTGTAAACGAACTACTCGTCCCGCAGCTACTTGACCAGAAGCTGAGTTTTGCTGGCTATAGCTTCTGTCCAGGCACTTAGCAACTGACATAGTACACATATAATGACATCAAGTATCAAGATGTATGCAATATCATCAGTCATACCAGCAGAAATATGACAGACCTGTCAAACTCAAAGCTTGATGATAGTAGACTTTTGTAAGAAATTGCGGATAGTTCCTCTTCCCCCCCCCCATGCTTACATATCATCATGCTCTTGTGCTGTCAAAACGCACTTAGCACCAACTCAAGCCTATTTTGTGCACTTTTGAGACAAGATAATTGGCTAGCTTGGAGCTAGATGGCCGGCCAACGGGTTGGCCGTTCACTTGATTACGCCTAGTTGGTCTTGATCGACGACAAAGCTGAGCTATTCCCGTCACACTTCCTTGATCGGATGTATGTCTGGACTGGGAAAGGGCTTTCCATTTAAGCTTCCGGATAGACAAAGCTGAGGATTGCCGAGAGAGATTTATCTTGTCAAGAAAGAGCTTGTATATTGTTGCAGAGTAGATGGTTTTGATTTGATTATATTTAACGCCTACCTAAGTAGAGTAGATGGTATTATTGAGTATACAAATTTCATTATTTTGTGTAGTACATACGTTTCCCCCTAGCCTTATAATGTGGTTGTAAATAAACAATGTCATTGTCTCGGGCTATCTAGAACTACAGATATGCATAGTGAGTTGTGGATCTGCGTCTGTACCAAACATGATTCGTAAGTAAAAGAGATAGACGGCATATTTGGTGCCGATCGATGGTAGTAAGAGATATTGCCGTGTGATGAACTTTACCTTCGGATAGCAATGATGTTGACGATAAATTTTGTCGGACTTTTTGTATTATGGCTGATGACAGGACTTTGTTATAATGTGATTGTTATTAGGAAAGAAAGATAAAGAGAAATTCCGTGGCGACGATCATATTTGGTACCAGGGCAACCTGAACACTTGACTAGCAGGGTAGTTTTTGTCATCTTTTTTTTCTTGTGTTCCTATAGTCAACATTTTCTTGCAAAGAAAGACCTTTGACTTGAAATCTGGCAGTTCATAAGTTACGCGAGAAAGAAGGAATCCATTGTCACTAAACCAGTCGGCCTGTTTAAGATCAGCTTACTAAAAGAGACTTGGGTGAAGTGGTCACCAATAGCAGACAGTATATTGAAAGAAAGCAATCATGTTCAGTCAGGCCTGGTATATTCTCTTGTGTATTAGTTGATTCATAATAGTCTAATTCATTCTGTTCTATCTCTTATATCTCATAGTCAACTTATTTCTCCATCATCCTATAATGACGCAGAAGATGATATTCATGTGACGTCTTATTGCAACAATGTACAATATGTACTTGATAGATTCTAGATCCAAATTTAATAATTGTTAAAGAAACTGCGCTGCAATATAAACAGCACCGTAAAGCTGTGCCTCTCATTTCTTGGTGCCGGTCTATTTTGCTCTCAGTTTTATCAATATAAGAGATCTTTTGGGTATGCGGAAATCCTATAGAGGATCTTCAGTGGTAAAGTGCTAATTTGGAGGCATCTTCGAGTATCTCGGCTACGCAGGCGCGTTCCAGGCCTAAGCCGGGCTATAGACAGCTTGTTATCGAGTTGCTATAATGAAATAACCAGGGCGGACCACTCTGTTGGATGGACTAGGGTAGCGTTTCCCGTTTTCAGAATCAGACCCAAGTCATAATTATTAACTTTGTAACTCGTAACTGACTGTTGGATGGGTCAGCAAAGCTTATGCATGTATGACATGGCGATAACTATTAGATCTGTGTTTTATTTGAACGGAGACGGGCGGAGGAAAACGGCAAACAGCTATGAGCTTCGAGTACATATATGGAGAAGGGGCTAGAAAGAAATATATGCCTACCACGTCAAACAAGCGACCAAGTTGTAGCAAACCGCGGCTAGTCCTACAAACATAATAATAACAACAATAATAGTGCTAACGACAGTACAAGATTCTGTGGTCAGGGAACAGCCTGCTAGAATCGCTTGGTGAATATATGTACACCCTAGCCTGCCGCTGAACTACTTTGGACTTTCTGGCGGAAAAACTAATAAACAATTCCTTAAGAATAATGTATAGTCGACTATAATTCGATGAGATAACAATGAAAGCTATTAGCAGAGCCGGATAAACCAGACATTGTATGCCCCGTCCACCGTCATGTCCGTGACTTTGGGAACAAATCTTGAGCCTATTAGTATTATTAGCAAGCTCTGGAATAAGTAGTGATAAACATCAGTTGCAGTAGTACCAAATATTGATGTAGTAGTTAGTTTTGAGATTTCCCAAAGCACGGACGGCAGATCTGTTCTTTTCTTATTTTCTCTCTCTTTCTTGTCATATGGTACGATAGCCAGAAAAACTAGTCGCCAATGAAGGCCCAAATGTAATGTAGTATGTGCTAGAAAGCCCTGTCGTAATCCGGGATTAAATAACTATCTAGTGAAAAGAAAAGGCTCTTTTATAGAGACCGGAAGGTCTAGTCTATTGGATAGTGAAATACGGTCGAAGATTATGTCCCATAGTTCATGCGGATTTTTAGCAAGATAATGAAGGGGGAAGAGATAAACCCCTAGTATCTTAAACCTGAAGGAACAAACGTACTCAATGATGTCGTGATAAAGCAATATGCATTTGTAGCCATAATAGTGCAGTAATTATAGAGTAACAGCGACTTGTTGATCTTGGAACAGGTTGTTGCTGAGATATACAAAACGCCCCCAATAAAACCAAAGCCTACTCATATCATATGTATGTCAGACAGGATAGACAAAGAGTACATGTATAGAGAAGAGAGCCTGCTTGTGCTTCCTTTTGTTTGGCAACTACCTTGAATGATCGATCTACCGAGGTCGAGTCCAAAATCGTCACCGAGTCATTTTGAGACAGTGTGAAAGAAGAAGTTGCTCTATTGAAATTGTAATTCTATACTCGTTCATCGGTTTTGAATATCTGTAATTGACTACAATGTAGTCAAAGGATTCACATAGACTAAGTCAATACCCATCAATCTACGGAGTTTTCCGTAAGTAGTAACATTATAAGGCGGTCAGGAGCAGCTTTAGTTAGGTACTGCTAATTATTACTAGTCTAGGTGCTTTACTGCAACTTGGCAACACATACAGCTATTTTGTATACACATGTAGGTATTATCTGGGTAGCAATGCATGCTTCCTTTCGCATATTGTAATATCACTGGTAGCATCAACGTCATGAGCATCAAAAGGCCTCATGACAAGATCCTATCAAGCTAGTCTCACCGGAGCTTTTTTTTGTATTTCTCTCTAGCTGGATAGCCTTCGTATGGATTCATCGAGACAACAGAGAACTTTATACTTGCTTTGCTGGCAATATATCTCGATTTCTATGCCTGGTCTAGGAAAACAAAATAAAGTAGCACTTCCCGTCCGGTGATATCCTCGATTCCGGGGGGCCCTTCTCCACTTTTGAAACTCTCCAAAGTCCCGACTTCCCGCTTTTATTTTTGTAATTTTGATTGTTGGTTAATTCAAGTTCTTAGGCTTCAAAACTTCCCATCAAAATCGGTGTGTTGTTCAACAATAAAAAATAATAATAAAAACTTGCCGTATTTTAGGATTTTAGGGGGTTGATAAAGTTTGCATGAAATAGGCCTATGATTTGACTAACCGGTTGTCATTCCCCGGGCTATTTAGTTTCTTGTAACTTTCAATTTTATTGTATTTAAAGAATACTTTTTCTGCGTATGAACAGGGTCTACGACGACAAAACGAATGTCGATCTCTTGAGTAGCTTGCCGGATTATACGCCTTTGTTAGCATCCTTTTGGAGAGAGCCTCCCTCTTCTCCGTCATGCCCCCCTCTCTCTATTTTTTTCTTTCTTTTTTCAACACAGTATTTCTCTTGTTCGTTTTCTTGCCCCCGGCTCATAATTACACCTTGTTTAATGGTGCTCCTTGCTTGAATTTTTGCGGTGCTTTGTTTTCTCACTAGTTTTCTCCCTCCTAAGACCTAGGCAGCGATCAAAATACAATACAATACAATCCTCTGCCACCAACGCACTCTGACTAACCACATCTTAAAATTTGGTTGTATACATATGTACTTTGAGCCTTTTTGAATGCTACCTTGATCTATGCTCCGTGGTGCACGCACACATACCTTTTCTCTCTAGCACACTTAAGGCTAATTAAGAACAGTAGAGCATTTTTGGTTGGTAGATCTATTATTTCCCGCTGGATGCTGTCACTCTTTTATTATTTCTGGTGTAAACGAGCCTTTTTGACGAGGGTTTAATTCCTAGCTATAGTAAGCCCTGGAGCTTGGGGGCCTGGCTTTTTTGACTTGGTCCAAGGCCTGTCGAGTCCAGAGCAGCGGTGTTTGCAGGCCATCGACCTGTCTGTCCATTTTAGATGTCGTCTTTAATTGTAGTCGTATTATGTATCTTTCCGTTCTCCTATATATCAGCAAGACTCGTCCCTTATTGATTGTCTCTCCCACCGTTCTCTCTTGTTCCTGACCTGATCTTGTCCTGGTCCCGAGAGTCTATTTCTCCCCCGCCTCTCTATCACCTTCTTTCCTCTTGGTTAACTCGTAACTGGGCCATTCCCTTTCTACTCTTTGTTTGATATCTTGCTGTCCTCCAACGTTTGCCTACAAGAATTGATTTGCCTCTCTTTTTCAAAGACATTTCGTACAAGCTGTCACCAGAGATCCTGGTCCAAGTGCCTAACCAAAGCCGTACAAAAAAAGGAAACTATCCAACGAGAGTAGAGCTCCAGCTTTTTTCTTGTTGCCTAACAATTCCGCTAGACTACGAACAGAAATCCGTTCAAAGAGCTCCTCGAAGCTCCGCTACTAACAGCCTCTTTTTTTCTGTTTGGCTGGTTTGCGAATTCATCTAACGAGCTTCAGTCTCGTTGCCCTTCCCGTGGCAATATCTGTCTGCTAAAAGCCTGAGCTTGCTACCACTCTAACGGCGAGCCATCGAGCATTAATAAGAGACGTCGACCCCCCAAAGAAGAGAACCACTTGTTCTTATCTTGCAATACCATTGATAATATCACAAAAGAATACACAGACAGATCACCCCCAAACACATCATGTCTATATATCTATCACCAGCGCAGCTACAGCGCATCCACATCTGGCGCAATGAGGTCCACAAGAGCAGCCCATCCGTGCTCACCGGCCATATTCTGACACCCCCACCTCCCCCGCGCAGCTCAGCGTCCTCCTTTACGTCTTTGGCACCGAATGGTAACTTCCACAGCAGCGGGAGCAGCACATACAACGGCCAGCTATCGCCAACCAGCGCCTCATCACCGGGTCTATTCCACACCATCAGTGTTGCTCTACAGCCGGCGCCGCCACTGGACATGCATGCTCTAATCGAGCTTCCGCGGCGCAACTCGCGCTGGCGCCGTTGGCTCAACTTGCCGCCTAAGCCGCAACATACCAATATGTACACCAACGCAGCGCCAGCCCTACCCGTGCCGCTTAATACCCCCATGGACCAATATCCAGATCTGGCTCCGCCTAGTGAAGCTTCTGATGCCGCACCAAGCATAAATGCGCCATCAGCTACTTGCTCACGGCCCGAGTCGCGCGGAGACGATGGAGAGAACGATACGGCTGGTGCTAGCAGTTCGCGCAAGCGGATTCCTGTAGATACAGATGATACCGAGAATGACTCGTACACGGACTCGAGCATCGGTGCGGGTAGAGTCAAGGGCTCCCGCATGATCGAGGAGAAGCAGGCACGGCTACGCAGTGCTCAAAGCTTACTATTCAAGACGCAGCGCTTGGCGGAAGAACGCAAGGTCTCGGCAGCACAATCTCGGGCTGAATCGGAACCGTTGCTCGCTGGGCATCAGTCACAGATGGAACCAATGACGGCCTAGGTATCTGCAGAGTCTATTATGACTTCGACTCAAGCTGCGACATCTTCTTGTTGCTCAAGATCCGAGACTGAAGCTGTTGCTGATAGCACTAGCTCTGATATACTTATCCACCTTAGTACTCCCTCTATTGGTCATATCGGGCCCTCGCTCTCTCCGGATATCGCTTCCACTGTTAATCCTTTGTATAATATCTCTTTGCATCTTACTTCTCTAACACGGCATTTGGTTTACTTCAACGCCTGTCGCTATCTTTACCTTTTTTTTTCTTTCTTTATATTTCTTATGTATATTCTCTTACCGTGGTTTATGTCCACGTGAACTTTCTTTTATATCCACTCTCTATGTTTCCTACTGTTTCTTTTCTTATATCTTGTTTGTTCTTTGGTTTTTATTTTCTATGGACTACGGCTATAGCACGGCGTTGGCGTTTTCGAGTTCTACACCGCGGTGCATTTCATCATTTCCATTTCTTACTGCTTGCTTCATTCTTTTTCAATATCTATTTCTTCTCTTTTTAGCTCATCAAATATCTTAGTTCTTTTTCTTCGTCTGGCTTCATCTCTTTATTTTTTACCACTTTTTTTCAGGCGGTTTGGATAATCCATCTATTGTGCTTTCTTATCCCATTTTCTTCTGGTGGCTTCTGCTCCCGCTCTCTCTTCTGCTTTTTGGGGAATATGATATCTGGATACGAAAGCGAACTTTTTTTTTTTTTTTATCTTTTGTTGCTTTACCATTTACATTCTATTCTTACATCTTTATTATCACTTCAATTCTCCTGTGCTGGATCCTTGTTATGAGACAAGCTAAAGGCAGAGAGCATCTGATCAGCTCAAGGCTTCTTATATCTAGTAATTGATGAATGCTAGTTACACCTTATGATATATTTCCAACTTTATTCAAGACAAATATCTGATTTTAGTAAGAGAAGTTCAACATGTTGGATAGTTGTAATTGTGCTTCTTGTTCTCGGCAAATATCTAAAAATCAAGGCTTCAGTACTTGCTACAGTCATTCTGGGAATGTCTGTATTTCCGAATATACATTTTTTTAATTCTTTTTTTAACCTGTCATGTCGTTACTACTACTTATCATCCGCTACGCTATCAAAAATACATATTTTAACTCCAAAGATATTCACTATTTCATCTCGTGATTTATATACTGTACTGAGTGGAATCCTGCTGTACTTAACTCTGCCAAGGTCTTCTGTGAAATGGAGAGTTATCGTTATGTTAGAAAGATCTGTATAACATGTTTTATTTGGCCATTCTTCATGGAATCTATTTATGTAATTATAGTTGTGAATTTTTCACAGCTTCCAACACTTCGTCAAGGATATTATGACCGTTGCTTTGTTGACAATTTGACAAGGCCAATATATCGGGCAAACGATGACTGATGTAGGTAATGAGATATAACAGAGACGTCAAGAATTATGGAACAAACAGTGATAAAAGGAAAACTCCAACCAGGTATGAGGAAGAATATGAACAGCATTCTCACACTAAAATACGTGCCCTGTCTGGACAAACTCCTCTAGTATCTACGGCTACTACTTTTAGCACAGGTACCGTGGTATAAACCATTTTCTTCCTATGTGCCCTCATGATAAGTCATCTAAATGAAACAAAATAAATAAAACGGAAGGCGTAAAACAAGACAGACAACAAAATGGACATGAAAGGGATGATAAGAGTATTTAGTTAAGTAGGTGATTTGATTTGATCTGTTTGTATTTGGAGATGCGGGGGGTTTAGTGTCGTGAATAGACAGCTTGACCGCTGTAAGTAAGCTGTCAATGGGGAATAATGGTGTCAATAATACGGGAGAAAAGGAAAACGAATTATCTGTTTGCTTAAGAAGCAGCAGCGGGAGCAGTCTCCTCCTTGGGCTCCTCCTTGGGCTCAGCGGCCTCAGTGGCCTCCTCAGCAGGCTTGTCAGCGACGCCCTCGGCACCGTCAGAAGAGGTCCACAGGGTCAGGTTGTCACGCAGCAGCTGCATGATCAGAGTGCTGTCACGGTAAGACTCCTCAGACAGAGAATCCAGCTCGGCAATGGCATCATCGAAGGCCTGCTTGGCAAGGTGGCAGGCACGGTCGGGGGAGTTGAGGATCTCGTAGTAGAAGACCGAGAAGTTCAGGGCAAGTCCCAGGCGGATGGGATGGGTAGGAGTCAGCTCAGTCTGGGCAACATCGGTAGCGCTCTGCAATACGGACGACAGTTGTTAGGTTTGGTATTCAAGAAAAACCGATATTAGTATAGTAGAAACTCACCTTGTAGGCCTCGTGGGCAGCAGTGGCAGCGCCCTTGCGCTTATCGCCAGAGGCGAACTCGGCCAGGTAGCGGTGGTAGTCACCCTTCCTATATTGAGAAAAAGGGCACGTGTCAGTAACTATTCAATACGACGTTGGGCGAAGAATTTGTGAAACAGGTCTGTGGAAAATAGGGAAAAAGACAAATTTCAGGTATTCCATCAAATCCCGAATTATTGACTGGGCCCCGAGGCAGACAAACGGAAATTCAAAGTGCAGTACATTGAGGCTCTACATTGCAAAAATGCGTCCTGATGTAGCTAATATGGGTTGTTCTGCAGCCAGGATTCGGACCAATCATGATGGCTTGCACTTGCAGACGTGCAGAAGCGGATAAGAAACAGACATAATCTTATATATCCATCTGCTTATAGGGATAGAATGAGGGGGCGGGGTTATTGTATATGTAGTGGTTTTTTTTTTTTTTTTTTTTTTACAATATCGCGTATTGCTTATATGCGCACTGAGCGCTGAGAAATACGGCCCCAGTCATAGTGTGGCTCGTATATTCCATCATAACCACAACGATTACGTCTGACCTCGAATTGGGAAACTGGCTTAAAAGCAACCATATTGCAATGAATTTTGAGGGGATTATGGGGTTTGCTTAATGGGAGGATCACTTACATCTTGTGGTAGAAGACCTTGGACTCGCCAGTGGCAGCGTTGGCAATCAGGAACTCGTCGAGCACAACCAGGACGTCCTGGCAGACCTCCTCAAGCTCCTTCTCGATCTTGGCGCGGTAGTCACGGATGACAGTGACGTGCTTGTCGGAACCCTTGGACTCCTCCTTCTGCTCGATGGAGGAGATGATGCGCCAGCTGGCACGGCGGGTACCAACGACGTTCTTGTAGGCGACGCTCAGCAGGTTGCGCTCGTCGACGGATAGCTCACCGCCCAGCTTGGCAACCTCCTTCATGTAGGTGACCATCTCATCGTAGCGCTCAGCCTGCTCGCACAGACGGGCCAGGAAAGTCTTGCTATGTGTGGGTTAGCATCTGGACATGTTGCGATTGTGGTTTGTGTTTAGATTGGCGTATTAAATCAATTCGTGGCACAGGATTATCGACATTGAGATTATTGTTGATACCGATTCGAGTGCCATGTGTTCTCCGTGGTGCGATTATACGAATATAATGACCGTCGAGAGTGATGGTGCTCACCAGTCTCTTATTGTGATTTGACTGGTGGGAAAAAAAGGCGGGGAAAAGGAGGCGTTTGCCCAAAAGCTTAGCAACCATCGCGACAACCATGTGGCTACGAATCGCAGTACGATTTGGGGGGGAGAAAAAAGGGGGAGGGGCAAGCTCCGTATCGGTATCGAACAATAAAATCGAAGCGGCGATCGAGTGACAAGTGATGATGCTCCAGGAAGTATATTCTCGGAATTAAGAGATATAGCGGTAGACAAACCTTTCACGCTACAGATATCATTTTGTTAGCAAGCCGTAGTTATTGGCAGTTAAGCAAGCAAAACGTGGTAGTAGGTAAGGGGCATGAGGGGCAAATGCAGCAGGGACGATAGCGGCATCATAAGGTTAGCGAACAGCCTCAACGATGACAGAAGAGTCATGACATAGCTGCGCCTATAGATGAGGCAAAGATGAAGCAACGAGACAGCTGGTGATGAGGCGATCGATGACTACTGGCACATGCGCATGCAGAAGAAGACAGCAGCGTAATGCGATGCACAGCTCCGATAGCTCTTGGGTTTGGCGAGGCGGGATACAGCAATGCAAGCAGAGCCAAGGAAAACCAAGCCAAAAGACAAGACAGTAGCTTCATCGATCACACAGCACCGTCGAAGCTACGTACAGCACCGCACGCAGAATCAAGATAGCGAGTGCCGGTAAGTAAGGGCGCGAGTAGGCAAAAGGTGAAGGGGGCCAAGCAACGGTGATGATAATAGAGCAAGTGTATAACGGCGGCATGATCACGTACCTCGGTAGCCATTGTGAATATATGTGAAGAATGTGGTGAGTGGGTGGTGGTAGTGGTTTCAAGGGTTGATAGTGGATGAGTAGGAGAGAGTCGAATGAAGTCGGAAGCAGAGGGGAAAAAAAGAAGAAAAGAAAGAAGAAAGCCTGGCCTGGGAAAGTGGATGGAGAAGAAAAGCAAGCAGGTTAGAAAGCAGGCAGACAAACAGACAGACAGGTAGACAAGCTAAACGGACAGGCTTGGCTGGGCTTGCTACAAATAGGCTAGGCTGGGCTGGGTTTGGTTGGTTGACGGGCTGGGTTTGGGTTGAAAAGGAAAGGCTTAGAAAGGCGGCTGGCGGCGTTTTGGTCTGGTCTGGTTTCGGGTTTAGGATTTTTGGGAAGGGAGTTGCGTTGCGTTGGGTGGAGAGAGCAAAATGAGAGAAAGAGCGAGAACAAGAAGAGGAGGGGAAAGGAGCGGAAAAAAAAAATACAAAAAAAAGAAGGCCGCGCCAGAGCAAGCCGCCATAAGCCAAAGCATAGGCAGCGAAACCAAAGGAATGTAGAGGAAAGGGACCTGCTTTGTCGCGGGGGAAAAGAAAAAAAAGGCCCCCCCCCCCCCACAAGAATCCAAGAAAGGCAGCCGTTGAGAGCTCAGCAGAAGCAACACAGAGCTCTCTCTACGCCAACCAGACAGCCCACCTCGTGTCCAACGCCGCCGCCACAGTAACAGTGACTAAATATGTGTATTCTTGAGCCTCACATATGCTGCATGGCATCTACAGTTATCCTGAAGCCATTGCTAAGAAAGCCATGCTATCTATAGCTGTGCAATGGTGGAAAACAAAGCACCTCTCTTTGCTGCAGGTCCTTCAGCCAGGCTCTCTACTTCTTCCTTTTCCAGAAGCCCATTTATAGGCACCTAGGCACCTATAGTGCTACATTGCAACGCTTCAGCGGCACTAGAGCTGAAGCTACCAGCTGCTTTGTTTCTTTGTTTACCCTGCAGCGCCAAATCCCAAGGCGGGGCCACCTCTTGGTTGTATTTTGGTCCTTGTTTGGGGCATTTTAGACAGGTCCGCCACCCACAACAAACTGAATAGTGATTCACTCTAACAATGCCAATAGACGTCTGATGGTAATCCCAATTGTCTTGATATCCAATTTTCAATCATCACCATCTGACAAACAAAAAGAGGCTGGTATAAATCCATATCAAACAATAAACCAATCAATCAACGCCTACTAATTTACTGGCGGTAAAAGACCCTTATCTAGATCCCCTCATCGCCTCATTGCCTCCCCTCCCTCCTCCCGCATGCAAGGCCCCATCATTGTCCTCCGGCTATCAAGTTCACCATCTCGATAGTCCTAGACACCCGATTTCAGGCCGCGCATTGCTTTTGGGACTTTGTACTTCAGCACCTCACATTGCCACAAATAGCAGGGGGTCTTAAAGAAGGTACTTAGCCCACAAAAGACTAAGTACTCCTCACTTAGTCTTCAAAACTGTCAGCTGGCAAAATACATTTCCTTTTCATTAATATTATGGAGCTATAGAGCCTATAAAAACATACATGTGTATACCAAAAGCTTCCAGAATGTATTTGACGCCCACAGAAAAGACATAAAAATGTAACTAAAACCTCCCAAAAGACAAAACCAGAACATAGACAGTAGTCTTCCGCCGCTGAAGCCAGAGCATCAGCTGCCTGCATAAGCAGATCAATGGCCCTATCATCATCTATGTTGAAGATATCAACATCAGACTCAGCCAGAGAACAGCATCATACATATGATTGATGAGGAATATAATGGATAATGTATTCTGTATGCAAAAAAATGAAACAAAAATGATCTTGAAATCTCGATTGAAGATGTCCTTGTAGTGTTCTTTTTTTGCCAGCTGGTAGCTTTTGAAGACTAAGTGAGGAGTACTTAGTCTTTTGTGGAGCTAAGTACCTTTTTGAAGACTCCCTGCTATTTGTGCTGAAGTACCAATGTGCGGTGCCAAAGTACAAACTCCCTTGCTTTTTCGTGGTTAATTGCGGCGTCAAGCCTAAAACTATCCGTCCATAATAGTAATAATCGTTTAGGTATCAAGTACCAGTTACCCAATGGTCAACAAGTTTGACTATATGCCCCCTACCAATTTTACTCAGGGATGGCCGTATAGAGTACTCATAGATATATAGCACGCAGTGCAAATCTATACATATCCCACGCGCAAGGGAAAGTATTAGTTGTGGCACTTGATACCATCTATCTCCTTCTAGCGCTGGTGGAGGCGGCACATCCATCATTTCCCTTGATATTATCACATCCTCCGTTATCAACACCTATCATTATCATACCATGGCTTCCTCTATTCCTGTAATCATACCAAGCTGACTCAAGAGACTGCCAGTGCATGCAATCAATGGTGAAAATTCTCGAAGATTATGCGTCGATTTTGATTGGCATACGCAGAATGTGATATTGAGATTAGAGATTACAAGCGGGGTTGCAATACGAAATTCCGGGAACTCGTGACAACACTAGCCTGTCCATTGGGCTGGAATACTAGAATAGGACTGGAAATAGAACATGGAACCAAGCACCAAAGACTTTTCTTCAACTTGTTTCTAGACTTCTATGCCTCTTCTAGGCGCCAATCATACAGTCGTCTAAGCCAAAGGCCAGTTGTTAGTTGTTTCATAATCTGATACGATACAAAGTCTAGTCAGAATGATTTGGCGAAATTATTACGCAAGCAAAATTAATTTGCTGTATCTTTACTAGTACATGCCATCTGTAATACATACTAATGTCACAAGATGCCGGAGTCATCCAACCACTAAACAATATGTATCTACTACCCCCCGATCACCATCAGTCAATCTGTCTTTGCGGAATAGACGGCTCCAGACATTGAAACTCGAATACGCAAAACTCTAATTCGACTACAAGTTCTCTAGCCGGGAATTATGCTACATGGTCCTAAACCATTCAATCTATATAGTGTTAGACTTCCTCGGCCCTATGGCCTTGCGTCCCTGAAAAGGATTCTGACTGGCAGCTCACTTGATTCTTTTGGGCGGGCTGTTTGTTCGCCTTGGAATCTTTTGGGCCTTGCTGCAAGAGCTCATGCAAGATCTCTGTTTTTGGTAATAGAAATCGATCACCAGTTCGAGTTTATATTAGGGCTTTCTATAGAGCTGATTAAATATGATACAAATTTGAGGCTTCGATATGTTATATACGGCAAAGAGTCACAAAATCTCTATGTTACCAATCTTCTTGAATGGAGATCTTTTTCTACGTATAAAAGACCATGGGTATCGTAGTATTGTAGTTCGCTTCTCTTTAGTCTATCATCATCAACTACTCACCAGATCATATATTTCAGGAACTCTTATACAAACTCATAATACTCTATTCTTGTCTTCATATCATCACTTATGCTTGATACTATGGCCACCGCCAATATCGCCCAAGGTCTCGTCAAAGGGCTCGTCGATGTCGTAAGTCATATTCCTGTGAAACCAAGTCGTATAAGTATCGCCACTACTTGCAAAGTACGTATGCTTACTGTTTCTTTATACACATTCATAGTTTGTTGGCTTCAGTAAGCTCGGTATGAAACGCACACAATTCGTCCATGCCGCACTAGCCAGAGCTCAGGCTCTCCGTGACGAAGTGCCCGAGTACCATAACTGCAACATTATGATTCTAAATCTAGCACACGCATCGTGTCCACGTAACTTCAACAACATCAAGTCCTACACTACCATCACGTGGACCAAACCCTTTCAGAGATGTGACTATGGCGTGTGGATTTTCGAAGATGGTGAAATCGACCATAATGGCCGCGATGGTGGATATATCAACTGGGCATTCTCGGGGTGGTTCGAAAGAGATGGTGGTCTGGTGAAGTTCAGAAAGCCGTGACCACACTGCAAGACTCTATCATCACCGTCTACTATGAGGCCATATGCACAGAACGTACAATGTGGAATATCATGTGTGATAGGATATAAACATACAAATCAAGTCATCATTAATATTATATCATGCAATGTATAAAATGCAGAACAAACAATAAACAAAAGCAAGTATCCTCTAGTTTAAGTGCCGCCGGATGCTTCAAAGCTCTTCACTATTCTCGCCAATTTGGTACTCATCGTTAGACCAATTCTTTGGGTCACCGCCAGGAAGACACAAGCCCAATCTCCAAAAGTAATCACGATGGGCAAAGAACAATTCCCATAACTTGGGAATTCCCATTCCAATAGCTTTGAGCTTCATCCTGTTTTCTCGGACCCAAGAGTTGGCATCTTTGAAGACCGAGAACATTCCATCCTTTGATCTTTCTAGCTTACTAAGGCTAAACAAGGCACTTTCAGTTTGTTCATCACCGGCACTGCAAGCACGATCATTTGGGCCCACGCAAACATGCACGTTGTTGATGTCTGGGTATAGATCGGGCTTGCTTATGAAGATCTCGCCGGAATGTGAGTGGTAATCCCACTCTCCCGGTGGAAGAATAGGGACCGGATCATTGACGTGCGTTACTCGTCGAAACATACGATCCTCAGCTCTTGATGTATCGTTCGCAGTGGCATTGAGATGGAATACCCGGTCTATAAAATCTGCCACTCCAGCGTTTCCAATGCGCGGTTGACCAAATGTTGTTACCAGAAGGTTATCCCAACCGAGACCAACTTTGAGCTCAACCGCGGCCAGAGCCGCGACAGCCCCTCCCAAGCTGTGCCCAACAAGATGGATCGTGTAGTCGGGGTATTTCTCATGAAGCATGTGTAGCTGGGGTAAAACGATCTCTCGCGCATTGAGCCATGACGAGAAGAACCCAGTGTGAACGGTACAGTTATGGCATTGGTATTGGTGAGTCTCATTATCACCGCCATCATCTGGCACAGGATACGGCGTGTAAGCCTGTGGTACCGTCGTCAGATCGACTACTGTATTCGTCACGCTATATGTGCCTCTAAAGGCCACAACTATAGCCTTATGGAACCCTTTATCCACCGCGATATACCCGCAACTATCGCTCATGAGGATACCGGTATTCCACGTTTTAACCAACTCGAGTGAGGGGAAATCACGACAGCGGCTGGCGCACATGAATGGCTTGCTGATACCCGTGGTTCCTACACAGTAGCTGATATCTACTAGGCGCGACATGCGCTCAAGCGATACGAAAAGTCCCGCTGATACGGGTGGTTCTGGTGAGGGCGCGGACGATGCTGATGGCGCATGGCTTGATGACGATGATGTGTGTGAGGGGTTGATGGCCACGGGCGGTTCATTTAGGCGATGTGTTGCGCCTAGCACAGAGTCAGAAAATACTGGCAAGAAGCCGAAGCAGAGTACCGAATACCTCATTGCTAACGGTGATTCTTGATTCTTGATGGTTGTGGTTGTTAGTTGTAGATGTTGAAGTGGTTAAAGCGGACGTTTTAGGGTTTAAAGTTGGGTTTGATGATAATTTGGTCGATAAGCGCAATGAAATATAGCCGCTGAAAGGATTCGGTATAGCGTCCTCGTGACGTCAATTGAAATATTTGCGATACTCAATCGGTTTTGATGAGGAAAAGGGAAAATTTATAATGGATAATTTTCTAGCGGTTATGGAATATCAATGGAAATAGGAATGGAGATGAATTTCTTCGGTCAGGTGGTCACTTGATGATTTGTACAATGCCAGAATTTGTTGAAGTTTGGAGTTTGACTGGCTAGACTGGCATTGGCGCATCTTTTTTTCGTTGGGGTCAAACACACATAGCACCTAAAAGGACAAACACCACGGCCTTATAATGATTGTTACTCTAATGTCAACTGGATTTGATAGACGTAGTTGCTATATAGATACCATAAGAGTCAGTATATTTATTATGAAGTCCTTGAGTCATATTGTGATTGTTATTATAAGAGTTGAATTGAAAAAGCTCCTGTAGCAATGAATTTATTTAAGCTTGAAGTTTTGAACTTTATTTAAGTAACATTTGGTAGGGTTAACATACATAGGGCATAATATGTATAATGTCACGTGACAGATAAAGTTAACGGCAAAATCATGATATCAATATTGGACTACCAAGCCTACAATAGAAATCTAGAGAGGCAGAGTGAAAACATGAAAATTATATGTAAAAAGAAAGCATCCCCCAAAAGCTCAAATAAACAGTAGCTTTTGTACTAAATATGCACCCTCAAGGTAGAATATCCAAGAACCGAAAACGCCTGACATAATAGGTTTGCCGTGGGTATGTTGGTATTTATAATAACAAAAAATAGAACAGAAAAGTAATATAATAATCATAGGTTGGGTATCTCAAACAGTTTATTCAATAGGCTCCAGGCTGTAGAAAGTGCCCTGGATCTGGGGGTTGGTGCAGTTCTGACCACTGCAAGACAGGTTCAGAGTAACGCTGCCACTGGCCTCGTAGGTGGCATTACTATGATACTATTAGCATTTGGGAATATAAATGAAGATGTATTGAATATATAACTTACCCATTCTCGATGCACGATTTCTGAACCATGGTGATACGGAGAGCAGTGCTGTGGATGAACTGGGCAAGAGTGTCATCACAGCTCCAGCGATCAGAGTGGCCGGGAATTTCGACAGCAACCGATGATGAGTTGTACGAGCAAGTGATGGGGCTGATGGTAGCGTTTTCAGACGAGTACGGCTGGTACTGGAAGGTGAACTCGCTTAGAGAAGTGCCGTTGGTGTTCGACTTGCCGACGAAGTTGGAGATGGTGAAGTCGGTAGGCACGGTATCAGAGGTGCAGCCGGTCTGTCTGGGAACCACCAGGGCCAGGGCGGAAGGGACGAGGAAGAATAGCTTGGCAAGCATTGTGAATAATATTAAGAGGAAATTTGAAAGGTATTAAATAGGTAAAACGAGAGTTGTAATGGAATAGAAACAGGATATTCAAGCGAATGTGAGAGAGTATCGTGGAGCTATAAACGAATGTGATATGGTGTTTGCTAAAAAGAAATCTTACTTTGAAACAATGTTGAGAAGAAGGCAACAGAAGGTTTGATGAGAGGAGCTATCACCATATTATATAGGGAGGGAGAGCACGGTGATGTGAGGTTACGCATGAACAAGAACAACATGCGTCACTTTCCCAAAAGGTCTTAATCGCTAAAGTTCTGAAGTTCTTTATGGATTTAGTTGACAGGATACCCGAAACCCGGCAATATCCAACGCAAGCAAACATTTCTGATACTAATTCCATGGTGACTATATGTACTGCCACTACACTTCCCACATACAACTATAATCCCGAACGACGTCAGATTGTGTAGATAGTTTAAAACTAACTGATCCTCAGATCCTGGATGCCTCTTTGAAAGAAATCAACAAAGACATCAACCAAGATAGATGGAAGAGGAAACGACGCAACGAGAAAAGCAAAGAGATGAAAGATACCCGAATCCCGGCTAAAGCTTGGCGCTAGCCTTTGTGTTATTGACGTTTTCGCAGGCCAATCCACGCTGGAAAACTAGCTGCTATTGGCAGGATGAGGCTGGGGCGATGCATCAGTGTCGATCAAAATCGAGCCGCCTCTTAGATATTCTGTGTGCCTGAATAAGAGCGAGTTGTTGGCTGGCTATCCCAAGAATAGAAAATCAGGGTAGATTGCACACAAAGACGCAAACACGGCGGCATATTATAGAAGAAAGAATAACTGATATTTTACTGCCTTGAGCCCTGTACAATGCTGTTTCGGGACCTTTCATTGGTGCAACAGAAGTAAGCGATGCTGTTGTAATGCTTTGACTAGGGATAACCGTTGAAGTACCGTGTTGATGATATAGCCGAAACAAGGCCTGTTCACCATCCAGTTTGAAAAGAGAAAACCGTCACAGGAAAGGGAGAGAGTGGATGGCTTTAGCGTGGGATTTTGGGCTGCTCCCGCTTTTCTCTTACTTTCTTACATATCTGTATACAGACAGATACACACTAATATTGTACGTTATTCTGATCCCTTTTGACGGCACCATAAGGTAGAAGCGCCACGGGCGGTGCATTAACATGCATAACAAAAGGACTCTGATTACAAGTTGTCTATCCCTCGAAGTCTGTGGCCTTTCCAATAGCGACAAATCACATAATCCTGCTTTCATCTGTCTCAACTTGAAATTCTTTAGTATACATACCACCGTTGACGGATCGTCAGGTCTTGGCGAACCAGTCGATCATTTGTCGTCTTCTGGTAGTGTTGTTAGAACAAAAGAGTCGTGGCAGGTTCGGCAGGCGACTCTTATTTTTTCCCTTCTTTTTCTTGATTTTATTCCATTTTCAGCCCAGCCTCATTCTAGTTAAAAGCCATGTCAGACTTAAGATCATTGGATAAAGATAGTCCTGCGGGACGGTTTCCCCTGGTCGGTAGATATGAAAACATACGCAAACACCAATTTCAAGTTGGCGATTGTTTACGTACCTGCGGATAGGAGTAGAGTGAGATGTGCAAGTAACAGATATTGCTTTTTGCGTATACACAGCCAGGTTGCCGAGTCACATGCAGATATGCAAAGTCTCATAGAAGCATCGGCAATTATGAAAACATGACATACACCATTGGATTGCAATATGGAAGCCGGTGTTCGAGACGCTTACTTGCTGACTTCTTACTATATACTACATATAAAAGTAGTAACAAACAACGAATTGTTCTGCTTATAGCCTTGAGTTAAAGTTGCCGGAGGGCTGCATTAAGCGACTGTTTGTCACCCAAACCTGTAATTAGCGTCGGCTTCTTGTCTCCTGACTAAAACATTAGTTTAACGCTAAAAACAAACAAGCCATCAACGCCAAAATGGAAATACATATCACAGAGAAGATTCGTTCCGCGTTGTGCAGCATTCGTATTCGATAGATGTGGTGTGGTGCTGTACAACGTCTCTACTGATGCAGTAATATTACAGGCTTTTCCAAAAACGATGTAGGAAATGCAGTGCTCAGACTTGTTTAGCCAAGACAATACCTTTGAAGTGTTAAATCTTGGCATGGCATGAATGTTTGCATCTAAGACAAATTTCTATAGAACAATTCGATAGATGGGCTGTCAAAGTGCTCACTAGTACCGAACCAATGATATAGGGCCACACTATTTACCACAATATTCTATTGACGGTGCCGGAGCACCAAATCCATGTATGCACCAACTCCGTGTTTTTCGTGACAGACTTCCCAACTTACATTCTTCTTTTCGCGATATCTTCAACAATCATGAGAAAATGGAACAAACTTCACGTGTTTTAGGCGCCGCTGCCCTTAAGCAAGCAGTAGCATATTATTTCGAAAAACCCGAGGTTCCAATTACAACTGTTGCTTCTATGGTAGATATTCCTCCATCGTGATCATATCAAAAGGACCGAGCTACCTTCAACCTCACGTAAACAACAAGGCAGTCACAACAAGCGTCTTTCTGCTGTGCAGGAGACTTCTTTGATCAATTATCTTGGGTTTTTTTTATCAAAATTGGCCTCCCCCTCATGTGTTTAATGCTTAAAAATGTCGCCAACCACCTTCTACCGCAAGGAAACGAAGCTTCACCCACCGACATCACATCCGCCAATGAATCGACTAATCAATCACCAGTAGTTGGCAGAAACTGGGTTACACGTTTCTTGAGAAGAAATCCAAATTTTCAAGTCGTGAAGCAAGATATCATTGATATCAAGCGCCGAGAATCCGAAGTGGTTGAAAATGTGAACGACTGGTT
>RHDR01000508.1:0-23567 GCA_009806295.1 Davidsoniella neocaledoniae
CATAGTCTTGGAGATAAAAGAGCAGGGACCATTTTACTAGGAACCCTTACACTAGGAATGTTTATATACGTTATAAAGGTCTTGTATTGTGTAAATGTAGATCAAAGAAATACCGAGTAATCAATAGCCGGTATAATGTAAACAGGACCTTACACAAAAAGGAGATCAAAACTAGATATATATATCTCTTGTTAGTTGACTTCCATGATAGCAGATTTGTTTGTTTTGACGCGTTCAATGGCTGACAGAAGAGTTGGGCTACTCAGAGTTGAATGTGTTGATATTGTCTAGAACAATCGTAACTTAAGTATGCCATTTTCATTTTTTTTTTTTTGGAACTTACTCTTCTTTGAGGTACAAGATAGTTGTTTTTATGTAAAGAAAGGTTGGTCGAAGATAGGAAATAGTACCAGTTCGTGCACGAAGGGCGAGGTTTCAGACACAATATCTCAAATCGATCCAGCCGTATGGTACGTCTTCTATTGGAGGAAGCAGAGGAAGTTAGCATGCTGTTATGTCACCATGGATAGTAAGCCAAAAGTGCCGTTGTTTCATGTCTCAGCCATACAAGCTGGACCCAGGTCCCGTGTCCCTGGGATCTTGGTCTTGGAAACAAACACTCATCAAAGGGAGAGGAATAATGGCATCAGTGAAAAGACACGAAGGAACAACGGAATGGAAGTAGAATAAAGATATGTGACAGGGACATGGAGGAGTCGGAGATACTGTATAAAACAGATGGGCTGAGAATACCCAGAGAATGGGTGGCGGCTTGGTCGAGAATTAGAAGTAAAGACAAATGATGAGACAATGCTATCATGGTAGGGTAAACATAGCGTAGATTTGGCATTACGGTATATTAGTCTTTGCTATAGCTTACCTATCTATATGCCTGATGTTTCTTGGAAATAATTTCAAGATCTGGTCGACTGCTGTGACGAGGGAGGAATTCAAAACGGCTTATTATCGTGATAGGGTTGAACTAGGTAGGCCTGCGCGTAATGAAAGGCACAGAAAAACAAATGAAGAGTAACAAACTCAACGATGAAAACAAAAAAACTCACGGCCAAAGCTTCGATACTTGTAACGATCCAAAAATCCATGTCGAATTGCTCAGTGATATGGCAGAGACAAGCTTAATATACTTTCAAGATGAAGACTGGATATATGTAACTTGGTTGATGATAAGCGAGGGCGAATATGCCTTGCTGTATAGTACAGATATGTCGAACTAGCCTATAGCATATGGACATGTTTCCTTTGTTTTTCCTTGGACTTCACCTATAACAAGAAATCTGATATTGATAGCTTAGAGAAAGGCCGCCCATTTGAAAATTATCGATCCAAAGCAATAACGTCAACTTCAAGATCTCGAACGCAATGGAATCTGGGATGGCCAATATTTCGATGTTTAGTCGATGGAATGGATGAATGTTCCTGCGTAGGCGACCATTGGCCTCCTTGATAGCCATTATTCCTTGACATCTTTGCATTGAAAGAACAAAATGGAAGAAAAAAGAATAGAATAATAAATAAAATATAAATATAAAAACTCTTCAAGAAGACCTTGCTCGACTACGACGGCAATGTTTCGTAGTTGGGTAGGCAAAAACATACCGTTCAAGCTTTGATTTTATCCATGTATATTTCATGATTCTGTTTTTCAGTATGGCAATATTTAGACTAGCTTGTACACATTAACAAGATAATAAAAGTAGGATTAAAAGTAAGCATCTTACTCATATATCACTATTTGGGATATCAACTATGATTCCATTTCACCAAGCGGCTTCACCGGAACAGTCACAGAAGGTTTGCTACAGCAAAAGTTCTAAGAAGAACCTATCACTAGCTGTATTTATAGCAGCTTCGCTGTTCATGTGGCTTGTATCACAGCCTCGTGACAATAGATATGCAAGACTATGTACTACTAAAACTCCTTGTATTTATTCGAAAAGCACAGATCACACGATAGCATTCAAGATTACATAGAAATAATCCGCGTAGTGTGTGCAACCCATCTGGAAAGGCCTGTGGTCCATCTAGACTGTGACACTATGACATCAGGCTCTCCGTCTAGAAATGTCAGTGCAAGATTTGACTGCAGTCTTTCACAAATTCATGGCTGAGATTAAAATTCGAAGTTCTGAGCCTATGTTATAATTGGACATACAGATATTTTTATCTCACCTTTGACATTTTTGTATTTTTCTTGTGCGTAATGTGTAATATATCGCTCTAGCCTAGTGCCGAAATTTGACTAACACGCTCGAACGCCACGTTATACAGCTGAGATTCTATTCATATTTAGTCACAATTTAGTCACAATAACAGTCACAGCGAGTGCCCCCTGTTACATGAGACCAAAAAAAGAGAAATACAAAAAAAAGAGACGACGAATTCTGCTGGACATAGCCACTCAACACACCTGGATCAATTCAGGAACAAAAACACAAGGACTGCTCCCAATGGAGCCATTTGAGATTGAACGTTGCATGCTATTAATGACTGATACATAGAATCCGGGCCTTGCTCGATTAAAAGGCTGTTTTTTGAGGCTCTCTTCTAAATATGTATATGGCCGAAGACTTTCTGTCATGGTGACCTAGAGCTATTCGTTGGCTTGATATTTCGGTAGATGTTGAATGCCCCCACTGAAATAATAAACTAAGGAATAAAGCATACGACGAAAGAAGAAAACGATTTGTTATACAAGACACCCTAGTCGTAGGATGGAGCATGCTGCAAAACCTTTTCCCAGGGGGGTTGGACAAAGCTTTTTTCCAGAATTGGCTGGGTGTTGCTTGAAAACAAGAAAACATCCTACTTTTTTACAGTATGGTGCGATGTGGTATCAATGACGGCCATAATTACTGTTTGGATATAACGTTGGTACCTAAGATGCTTTATATATTCTATCTCGGCATACGTCACGTCACAGTACACTCTCTACCTATATGGAGACATAATTCTCATGAACAAGAAACAAAAGCATTCTGATGTTGCATATCCTTGCTGCATGCGGTATAAATATGAGACTTGATAGTATGTATACTCCATAGTCTCTACAGTTGTACTTACACACATAATTGATGAGGTCTATGCCTTGTCCCTGGCTAGACTTGACTCTGGTCGATCACCCCGAGAGCCATAGTAGCGGTAGCGTTTCGTTCCAGGTTGCGTTTTTACTGGGTCAGGGCTTCGTTACTGGTTCATTATTGGGCCCTAATTGGTGTGCATAATTAGCCTAGCCAAATGTGAGCCCAGGGCCAAAAAGATGGACAGTACCAGATTCTTTCCAACATATACACATATTTAGTGATCTACATGATATGCCATATGGCTTTCCTGCCCTGGGAGAAAGCACTATATGTAGATGTATTTGTTTTTTGACATGGGGAATTGCTAATCCCTATCTGTACCAAGCATAGATACAGATATGTATTATCATGAGCAGAATTGTGTCTCGTGGCCTGTTATTCTATGAAGGCCTAGTAGTAACATATCAGTGCTACAAGTATGTACCAAGAATAATAAAATCTTAGGTAATGGGGATATCATCTTCTGTTTACTGTTTGTTTATGCTGATATATAGTAGCACTTCATTTCTGCATCTTCTCTCCCCTGGATCTTTTTCGAATGGCCTCAAACTTGCATATCCAGGAAGCACCCTGCTCCCTCGATTCTTCACGCTAGCATCCCCGATAAGGAGGTACTGGACAAGTTGAAGAAAGAGATAACTAATAGAAAGAGAAAGAGACCGAAATGTAATGTTACCTGCTTCTCCCGTTGATAGGCAAATCTATTGGGGGGGGGGGGGGGGGGGACAGAAGGGTGGAGAGAGATATTATAACTATAGCCTCTCGCTTAATCACACATTAAAGAGTATGTTTACAAACGGTGGCGTAGTGACAGGAACAACACATCAGCTAGAAATAGCTTATATATTGTATTTACATATAGGCCGCTTCCAGTGATTCTAATTGATTCTGGACTATTCTACTTTTAGTGAGCAGGTAAGCAGAGCAAGCCACCAGAACAAAAAGCTATTAACAGCGTCTCTTTTAATTTCCATTCTTAGTGATCGATGCGAAGGAAGAAAAAGAAAACAAAAGACTAGTCAGTCTAGTCTTGTACGAACGGCAGTTGAATTGGGGTTGACTAGTACCAATAAAATCAAGCACGGACTTTTGAAAATGGTAAACAATGGACTGTGACAAGGTCTACAGCGTTTGCTTACGGCCTTAACAAAGCCATATCTGATGTTTAGTGGTTCTTGACGCACCTAGCCTACCCTATAACAATGTGAACAACAAGACATTCTAGCATCTTACAGCGCTGCCCTTGGTAAAGAGGGGATGCTATGTAGTTATCTCGACAGCCCAAGAGGAGAACAAATAAATATGTGAGAGAAAATAGTTGAAATCTTTGAGGCAACTTTGTAAAAATCCTAGCAAGAAAAATAAAATAAAAAATAGCGGGCTTCAGGCGGGATTCGTCCACTAAACTGTGATAAATGATATAGTACATCCATCAGCTGAATTACAGCACAAGCTGAGCCAAGATATCTTGCCGCTTTTCTGATTTAGGTTTCCCTCTTTCTTTTGATTTGCTTACAGAATCTTAGGCAGCTGAACCTCCCAAATTAGCCTTTCATCAAGTATCTCACACAGCCTGAATAATCAAAATAGTCATAACGACTTGTCTCTTTTATCAGCCGGCGTTGCTCATCGTTTTACCATGTTGTGCCGCCTATACGTCTTTGTATCTGTATAAACTACAAATAGGAAAAAAAAATACTGGTTTTACGCCCCCAAAATGTCTTTCTTATGGCCTCTACATAATTCTAGTTTCGGCTATGCAGAAAGAGGATCGCTTCTGTTGCCTCTGTTGAAGATATGCATGCCGTCAGAGCCTTGAATGTTCATCTTCATGACAAAGTATCATTTCGATTTCTGATGTATATGGTAACAAGGAAGATATCTTGAAGAATATACAATAAATAAAAAAGCATTATTGAATCTCATATAGAATACACTGCGATTATGACGGAAATCCCACCAACTATTTAAACAGGCTACTTTGATTACCGCCTGCTTGGTTCGTATCTGTCTTAGGCACTACAAATAAATTGACTCAGATCTACATTGTGAATCACTGTCCCGTGCCGTTGTCTAGATCTCTCTATGTAAGCTTTGTTGAAAACACTATTATCTAACTAATAAGAATGTGTTTTAGATTGTCTAAGATTAAGCAGCCACAGACAATTCCATCGAACAATGAACGGCATATTGCTATTCTGGATGGGCTACAGCAGCTCATCCATATTTTCCCTCCTTTTTCGACTTTTTTTCCCTTCTTTTCTTTGGAAAGCTTCTTGTCAATGTGACTTGTCATCCCCTTGGACCTTAGTTTTCTCGTTTTCTAGGCCCTTGTCAAGACTACAACACATCGACCACCGCCTTGCCTTGCCTTGCCTTGCTAGTGGGTTGCTTCTCCCAGCCCCTCGGGCTCATCTTGCATAAGTTAGTGGCCAATCATGATGGCCTAAGAATACCCAAGGGCTAGGTAACTTTTATTTTTGTTTGTTTCACTAAACCTAACCCAGATATGGGAAGCCAAGCAGCTTGCTTGTTTGACAAAAATTGACCCAGGGATCTAGCACTAGGAAGTCTTGTATCCTTCTTTTTATTCTTTGGTTCTTGGCCAATGCACTTGATTTATATACTGATCGATTCGTTATGGTGTCTTTTGTTGTTAGCCCGCCGCCAAGACTTGCAACATGTATATTCATCTTCGTAGCTTCTGATATATGTACAGATAGATGATGAAAGACTTGATCTCACCAAACGAGGAGAGGGGAAAACAAATAAAAAAGGAACTACGAAAACTAATGACACTCTGGCTCGTTACCTTTTGAATGCAACGATAGTATGCAGTGCAACACTTGGTATCCTTTCATGTAGGCGTCTCTTCAAGCATTAACTGGGAAGTTTCTAGTTCCCAGTCATCTTCCCCGCCTCTAGCACTATCGATTATTATACAAAAAGAGCCTAACTTACGTCTTGTTAGCAATGGCGGTCAGCAGTAGTAGTTGTATACAACTATAACCAAATAACCAAACGTAGCAGGGTGAACGGCAGTATTGTGAACACCCAAGTAGTCGACCGTCCGACTAATAGTGAAATGAAGCAGAGAGATAGAGCAAACAACGAAGTTATAACATGTGCAATCTATAGGTGACTTTGCTTGAACCGAGATCCCGATCACACTGCCAGTTGTTTCTCCCCCACTTAGCCAACTAGCCATATAAATCGGAACATCTGCCACGCAGCCTATAATAACACTGCAGTGGCAGTATATTCTACCTTCTATATAGGTCACTCGATTCTTATTTCACTCGTGCACTGGAAGACTTTGCCTAGACTTCTCACAGGATGATAGCGTACAAGCGGCTTCGTAGTTCCGGTCAAAGAAAAAAAGATAAAAAACCCCGCATGATGCACAGGAGCTAAAAAAAATCTGTGATTACGACGTTGATGATATTGTTGTTAGCATAGATGCGTTATATCCATACCTGTTTGTTGATCTAAAGAAAAGAATACAGATATGCATGTAGTATACAGGATGTGACATATAATGTACGTTGCTAACCGAGAGACTATCTCTTCTGATTTTTCTTCATGGGAATATTGGAACATCTCTCTTGTTTTTATTTGGTGACATATTTATAGCTGCTGTTCGTAGTCATATGTCTAGCTAGCCCTGATAAATATCGAGTAATAAGACATTGCTATTCGGCCATTCATCAACTGCCATATACCCTTAGCAAAATACGGTGTATCTACTATATCATGGGATTCTTTCTATACTATATGGTTTCTTCGGTCGAGCATTTATGATTCGTCTAGTCTCTATATCCCTGGTCGCTTTTACCGATTTAAATCAGGTTGTCACTTCAGCAGCAGTAGTAGATGGTGTAGCAGTTACTATCTCCCCCCCTACTTCTAATAGACCGGCCTCCTTGATACTCGGCCGGAACGCATGTACATATATAGGTGAATCACGGAATCGCCTACAAGACGATAGACAATCTCACTGTAATTCCTTGATGCCGCAGCTTGATATGTATCTTGGCTACCCGCAGGTACCAGTGCATCTACCACCTACAGATATGTCCCCCCAAAGATGCCGGCTGTATTTGTGCATTGCATATATGTATATGCACTCTCGATCGTCTAAATTCCTCAATGTGGTGCTCAAGACCGCTACACTGCCAGCACAACGCCGCATAGAAAAAGGAAAGAAGATCACAAGCTAAAACAACCCTCTTCCTTCTGCCACGCGTACCTTTTGGGTTCCCTTTTTTGTTGTTGCTTCGTTGAACTCTGTAGCAATGAATCCCTGAGGCAGATCGTGTTCATTCATCTATTCAAAGGAACCTGGGCTGTTATGGCCTTTCACTAATATGTTGTATCGTATGTATAAGCCGAGAAATGACAACTATGATCAGGCGTAATGCTTTTTCATACCATGTAATCATCATGTTGTCGGTCCCGAGATCTCTCCTCTGTGGCAATGACTCCAACATGTAACTTTTCAACTGGATGGGCCACCAGTTAACTACGATGTTTGGCCGTATTGGTTGTATAGCGACTATTGAGCTAAGTCGCGAACGTCCGACTTAAAGGCAACTTGTGACTATCACTATGACTGTTGTAATTCGTTCCAGGCAATTCCGATTTCAATGGGTTTGTGTAGAGATACCAGGGATTTATGGGCCAAGCGTCCGACAAAACAGGCCCAATATGAGGTAACAGAGGTTCATTCATATATGGAGGTACGTCCGCTACCATAAGCATTTGATATAAGGGGAGCCCATGAAATCTAGAGAATGAACTAGGACCCTGGGATCCCGCCGCCGTGTTATTCATTGCCTATTTTCTGTTCTTTCTTGCCGCCTTGACAATCATTAATCGGAGTATGATTTTCCGCCTCGATTAGAGGGGGGCTGAAGATCAGATACGAGAGGACGGGAAAGCTGATGTTTTGGGAGGCGATTACGTCTGCCAATAATAGCCTTGATTGAAACACGCCTCATCATGTAAGAAGTTACCAGAAGGTGATATGAAGATCGTGATTGGTACTATTGCCTCTCGCAGGTTGTTTTGGGCAGGAGGGCACCTATATAGAATACGACAAGGGCTTGCCTTATTGTTTCTATCTAATTCTAGACTAGACAGACGGGCAAAAGAACTCACAAGCACGGCATTGGTACAGCCCCGATTATAAGCCATTTGAGCCAAGATTATCGATTCGATATCGCTACCATGGTCTATTTCAATGGATTTGCACAAGGCTAGACTGTATTTCCTAAGTGGTGAACCCTGCTCAATATGTAGGGAGGAGGAGATGGCGTAGGGTTGAGGGTAGAGGATAGGGGACAAATACCAGTACCGTGCATCTGGGATGGAGAACGAAACGCCACATCCATTAATCACTCGATTCTGACAGAATACTTCGACTTGAAGCATGGCATACCGTTATGCACATATATCCACCTGGACTTATGGTAGGTAAGTATCACACAAATAATAGAGCATAGAGTATCGATTGCACAGTAGCAAAAGGCATGTGATACATCGTAACAAATTCATATATGAAATAGATGGTATTTTGGCGTCGGTGATATGGCGCTACCCAATCCCTTATCTACAAAGCTAGAGTACACACTACGTATCCACGAGCCCGAAAGAATGCGTGACGGGCCGAGCTGTTGGATTCGAGTTTGGATTCGATGTCGTGAAAGGCATTTAAACAACGGAAAGATCGCCGAAGCGCTCCTAATCGATAGAAAGAGTTCAGTGTTAGTGATGTATTCGAAAGACATCATGTCTAGAGATTGATAACTCAATCTGATGATATTTTGGTATCGGGACGGATATGGCCCAGGCAAATGGGTGCGGCATACCTTGTAGCCAGGGACGACCCAGCGACCCTTGGAGACCAGCTGGGAGGTTTTCTCGTCGATGGAAGGCTCGGCGGCGACGACGTCCTCGACAGTGAGGTCAGCGAACGGCCGGGCAGTCTCGATGTTGGTAAGGGTCTTCTCCAGGTCCTTGAGCTCGAGATCGACCTTAGCCTTGGTGGCCTCGGCGTTCTTGATAGCCTCGACCTCGAAGGCCTCGATAGCCTTGATCTGGCGAGAAACGTCGTAGGAGGCGGGCTTGAACGAAGCAAAGCGCTTCTCGATCTCGTCGACGACAGCCTGGTTCTTCAGGATGCTGCGGTAGTGGGCAAAGTCGACGGCGGTGGACTGCTCGCTCAGCTGGGTGAGCTTACGACGAGCTTCATCGTTGCGCTTCTTGAAAGCCTGCAGAGAGGTGGCAGTCTGGCCGCGGAGGCCTAGGGACGAGGCAACCTTGACCCAGTCAAGCTTGGTAGCAGCACTGCGCTATATATAGTGGGAAAGAAGTTTGGTTAGAAAATACCATTGCTATCTCGGCATTATTGGTGGCAGATGGGAAAACCGGGGTTCTACTGCTATTTGTCTCTTGTTAATCCGCGCTTGCGGCTTGAAGATCTCCTCAGCAGCCTCGCTATCATAGTCTGGGAAAAGGCCCAATTGTCTATCTAGAGCTGCGGAAAGGTTCTAACTGCACGATTTAAAGCTTCTTCGGTGGATTTAGAAGGACATACCGTGGCCATTGTAAATAATTGGAGGATATGGTGATTGGGGTGGACGTGAAATACTATTCACAGGCCGTCACAATGAGAACATTGTTTTCGCCAACTTTGAGTAACCTACCGACCTGTTCCGAAAATCCTGACTAAGCAATCACGTGCACATACAATTCATTCATAGCAACCTTAACTAAAATTAATGCCCGGCCCCGCCATCGCGACGTCACTCCCAGACTTGCTATATAATTTATGAACCTAGATCTACTTGTATTGAATTTCTAGCAGTATGATCATTGGACCCAATTGCATTCAAATCGTCCGATTCATGCTCGTTTACAAGTACCTAGAATATCGTAAATTTTGGATATTCAATACTCAATTACATCTACCCCACTAGACCATCCCGTCATCGGCGTCACTTTGAACTTCATGACGAAGTCAATTTTGTTGCTCAAGTCATTGGAATTGCCAAGATAACCCATTAAGAAGTCTTGCTTAAGTCTATCTATGCTTATAGACACAACGTAACATAATAATACAATTCCCTCGAACAACTACAGCAATGCACATCGCAAGCCGTATATTTTGACATTATCACGTTTGTAAAAAGAAATATTGCAGCATATGCCGTGTTGAGCTCGTCAAGTAGCTCACTTTTTTTAATGAATGAACGCTCATCAAACCATTATCCGAGTAAATGATAGCCAACCGTATCAGATACCCAAATCGGTTATTCCCAAATAGATGCATGCAACATCTTAGATGCTCAGCGCCATGATAGAGTTGACTATATCGTTGTCATTCTCTCTTAGGGCCTTGATTGCCTTGTTTCTAGAGACGTTGGCCTGAGTCATGACAAGCTCGATATCCTTAGACTCAAGACCTTCCTCATCCAGGGGTTCGCTATCCTCTTCCTCTTCCTCCTCCTTCTTATCCTCCTCCTTGGCCTCGCCGTGATCGTGATCGTGATCGTGGTCGTGGTCATGGTCGTGGTCGTGGTCGTGATCATGGTCGTGACCGGCGTGGTCATCGTGGGCAGCAGCCTGCAGCTGAGAAGCAGCGGCCTGCTGGGCAGCGGCGTTGATGTCCTCAATCTTGGCCTCACCGAAGACACTATATATGTATTAATATACTTCCTAACAAATTGCTCATGTAGCCAATGGGCTTGCAGATAGACTTACATGTAGGTGTTGGAGTGAGGGGACTTGTAGACCTCAGGGTTGTTGATGACGAACAGGATCTATGGTGAATATTAGTAACTACCAAGTATTGGCGGGCTGACGATAGCATGTGAACATACGTTCTTGGGGCGGCGAAGGGTCACACGAGTGATGCCGTGGACGCGGACCAGGTGCAGCTTCTCGAGGGCCTTGCGAGCCTTCTTCTCGTTGCGAGAGTGGACAACGGCCTGAGAGCCGGCGGGCAGGGAGCCCTCACCAGCCTCAACCTCGGAGTCGGAGCTGTCATCCTCGTGCTCCTCGACGACGACCTTCTTGGTCTCGTCAACGGGAAGTTCCTCAACACGGGCGTCGGTCATTTTGAATTATATTATGGGTGTCTGGCCGCTGGTTGTTAGCTTTCACAGTATCTTTGGAGGGGCTGTTCTGCAATAGTGTCAAAGCCCGCATTGGTTTTTTTTCTCATATTTCTGCAAGGGCTTGATTTCGGCATCGAGGGGCACAAAAAAGTGACTTGCAATTTTGCCTCCCGATTGTGCGAGACACCAATATGGACGCTCTAAACACCAAAAAGTGTAAAATTTCATTCTCATAGCTGCATTGATAAATACACATACAACACATGTATTTTTAGTAGGGGTTTACTCACATTTTGGGGGGGTTGATCAAGATAATTGGTCTGGAGATGAGAAGGCTAAGTTTGGCCAAGGTGGAAAACTTCGATTCACATCCAACTACCTAGGGTTGAATTTGCACCACATAACAGCCCACCAAGTCTTTAAAGCCACTGGTAAACGACCTCCACATTCAGGCTGTATTACAGTGGCTCGCTATTTTATTCATCGTGAGCTCGTCTTAGTCAGCAATACGACGACGGTGGAGGAGCGGAGCCATTTTTACTAACATATACATACATATACGAAGCACTGATATATATCATATGTATATTCGGTCAATTTATACATGGCGATTTGAATGAGCCTATTGCCAGTGATGTCACTCAACATCGCAACACAGTGTTACCGTGTGAATACATTCATACATGTAATTATTGTCACAATTTCAAGATACACATTTGTTGACGGAAATTAGCAACATTTGATACAGCTAGTCGACAAATGGGTGATGAAAATACATGTCCCGTGGTGAAAGAAGCAGAAAGAGAGAGAGAGGAAGTGTGTCGGTCAGTAAAACCCATAAGCCGTAAAATTAGGAGACCGTTTCCTAATGCTTGAAATTCATTTCTCTGATCCCGTTTAGACGCCGTCATCTGTCCTTATGAGTAAATATAACATGAACATACAGCGCTTCCAGTACGGATGATGAGAGTCGTACAGTGAAATCATTATGACGTCTCTGCCATAGATGGTAATGCAAGCCGTAATCCGGTATCCATGCTCTCTCTATCGCCGTCTCTCACTGATTTAGAGAGTTCGACACCATCCCAAAGTGACTCCCCAGAAAGAATGCTTTTTGATTTTCCGTTTGTGTCCCAAGGTTTCGTAAAACAAGAAGTCGCAAGAAGAAACAGTAAATTTATTTTTCCATTGTATCCGTTTACGCGGAGGCCTTGACCTTGGCCAGAGCCTTGCGCTCCTCGAAGCGGCGCTGCTTCTTCAGGCGCAGGACCTTGAAGCGGTCGAAGTCGGTAAGAGCTCTCCGCTTCTCGATCTGGTCACGGCGCTTGAACCAGTTGCTCTGCTTCCACTTAGTGTCGATCTCAGCAGCCTCCCAGAACTTCTTCAGGGTGGTGTGACGGGCACCACGGGGAAGATCCTTGATGACCAGCTGGGACAAAAGGCAGTCGGACAGAGGGATAGACTTGCGGATAACAGCAAGCTTGGAGTCGGACGAGGGGCCCTCAACGAGAACCTGTAGAATCGTAAGTGTTAACTGTTGCTCTTGCGGTATAAGATGCGGAATACTTTGTTGTTCACGAGTTCCCGCATAGTACAATCCAAATCGAAGTGTCGTGCATGATAATCTGAGAAATCGTGTGGCGTTGATGCAAATTTTCAGTATTGAAACCAAGGTTTCAGTTCGGTCTCTTCGAGGATGTACATATTGCGGAAACTCGGGTCGCAACAGATGAAAAACGTACGCGCTTGTGATCGATGATCTCGACGATAGCAGCCAGGCGGCCAGCATCAGGGTGGGCACCCTGGACGAGGACGACACGGCCGACCTCGACCAGACGCCAGCTGGGGTTCGTTACCGTCGCATCGGCCATTTTGAAGAAATCTGAAGTTGAGGAAAAGATTAGACAAAAGTCAAAAAGAAAGAATGAAAGTCGGTACAAGTCGAAAGAATAAAGGTTGAGGGAAGATGTAATTTGAGGGTTCGAATAGATGTTCACATACCAAGAGCTTGGTGATAACTCTCAAAGTGGTGTGGTTGGTTTGATGGATTCCACAATGATAGACCAGGCTTGTCTGAGGACGATTTTGCAGTTCGTTGTGGTCCTCACAAACTTGTGGACTCCCAAGCCCTAAGTCTTTCACGAAAATTTTGTGGAGTTTGTGTGCCACTGACAAAAACGGTCACTGACTCCACTATAAAGTTGATGAAGTATTTTTCATCTAAAATCACGTGTCAATAGCCCACTTTATAGCCAGGCGCTCATATAAATTCTTACTTTCGCCACCCCGAATTTCAGATTTTCTACTTTTCAGAACTACATCAGTCTCGAGCGCTTTTGAACAGTAGCAATGGGTTAACATTTTTCTGTGAAGACAGCCATAATTTTGCCTGTGGTTTATATTCAGAACCATATCTGCTATTAGCGCTCGAGGTCCTTCACCATTTGGTAAGTCTTTTTTCTCCAATCTTTTCCAACATAAACTCCACGTTCCTGATGAGGTAATTTGCGTTTGATTCTGGCTGTTGGTGCCCTCGCCGGGGTTACTTTAGCAGTCGGTTAAATGACATTTATTTTCTTACATATTCTGATACAAAACACCAATCTTCACATTTATGTCAGTCTTCAAGTCTTGAATTCTAGCTAACACAATTGATAGTACATAGTAATATTCTCGTCATGTAGTACTTAATGTTTAATATAACTCGTTCTGATAAAATCTCTTGTCTTACTGTTTTTCTTGTGTATATGTGCCTAACAGATTTCTCCATCAATGATTTATTTATCATTTTACGTCTTCACGTGGATCGCGTGGATCCGACCCTAGTGGATCGTTAGACATCGAGGGACCCTAATGGCCCTCGAATAACAATTCTGATAATTCAAACCATGATTTAACGCTCACAGAGTTCTCAGCTGCCGAGGGTTCGTCTCGGGTTAGGGTTATCAAGAAACCAAGAGTAGCTAGCGCCGAGATCGAAGCCAAGGTTGAATGGACAGATGATGATCCGGCTGTAGTGCAATCAGACGTTGCAAACAAATCTAAGACATTACCAGAAGCAAGCTCTGCGAAGCGTAAAAAGTTGACAAGGCGTGGCCGCCCGCCAAAACTGTCCAAACAAAATGCTAATGCGTCACATTCGAGCAATGAATGAAATGTATAATCTTCATTAGCATGCTTTGGTTAACCCTATTATCTGCGTTAGTAACCCTTAATGTATTATTGCCTCGTTTTCACGTCATTGTACATTACCCACTTTATAATCGACTTAAGTGAGCTAGACAATAATCAGTTCGTCACTAAGCTCTATGCATCCTACTCGATCTTCTCTATTAATTCCATTGTCACGATGTTCCGCTTTGTATGTTACAAACAACCAAGTCGTAATTAACTTGCCACTAAATCACTCTAAGTTATGATAAAAGAAAAGCGAATGCTAACGTTGATCAACAAATACACAGCCCAAAAGTCTTGATATCATCACGCTATTCAGCAAGACGGGCTCGCCCGCATCTACGCGCGTCGCAGAAATCCTGAAAAAAGCCGTGACTGTGTCTGCTGATGGATCGTCGAAGTCTCGTGATCTTTTTGAACTGAATATCACTGAAGAGGCGCCTACTGAAGATCAAGTCCGCACTATCTTGAGCTATGTTGGTCCCGACCACATCTCAAGTGTGATCAGTGACGCCAAAACTGAATCCGAAGCTCTAAAGGCTTATAAGCTTAGCCAAAACAGCTTCCAGCGCCCCTTTGTGAGCACAGCCATAAATATCCCCATGAGCATGTTAAGTACTAACATCTTGTAGGTTGTGGACTGGAACAACGGCAAAGCTATCTCTGGAGAGAACGAATCTGAGATACTTAGGCTACTGAAATCCAAGGCTTAGAATACTGCCTGCATGTAAGGCATTGTTAAACACACTAATGTATTCTATATCATGTTCCAACATATCACTTGTGTTTGATATCCAATTTCCATCTCTATAGGTAACTACCTTTAGAGATGATGCTTACTTTGTAAAAATAGACACATCTTGCCCATTCTATAATATTCCTTTGTTGACAGGCATATGAATCTTCATCCAACAAAATGCTTAGCTGTGATATCTCTATATTTCTAGACCCTCGGAAAAGAATACATGACTATCCAGATACAACAGAAATTATGAACTAATTGTTTCCTATCCATACTACATATATCTATCAATATTGTTAACTCACATAACTCTTCTTCTACATGGTTCATTACCAACTATCCTCACGATTCTCAAACATAATGATTAATCTCTACTAGATGTATAGCCGCGACATAATATTCTGGGCGCTTAGCCCATGGCAACAGATAGAAGAAATAACCTCAAATTGGGACAGCGGCCAAGTCTTGTACGAAGACTTTATCCCATCGGAATTTTACAGAAGCATCCCACTAAATGCTAGAGCTTTGTTTTCGACTCGAAATGGAGCCCGCCCAATTCGAAATTTGAGTCCAGACCAAGAGAAACATCTAGGTGTATCAGTTCCGTTGTGGTCAAAGTGTCAAGTCCGATGCGTCGCGAGAAATCTCATCAAGGTTTTCTGGGCTAATATCTGGCCATATCTTCAACAAGAGCCATCTTCTTAGTTTAATTTGTGGACTTGGTTTGATCCTGTCGATGTTGCCAGTCATGGCGCTGTGAATCTCTTCTGCGTTTTATTCCAGCTCAGTCAATATCGCGGCCACATACTTTCGTCTCCCAACAATACAGCGTCATTCCATATCGGACTCTGGGCCGACGCTTGGTTGTCTGACCCCGCAAATTTAGAGAAGTTTAAATCATGGGATACTAGACGTGATAAATTATCATCTCTCATTCGTGAGAGTGAGTGCGAAGAATTCCAAAATTTCTCTTTGTCCGAGCTTGAAATTCTGTTTGATACGGTGTTATGTCGTCATGAAATTCAATCTGGGCGTTTCAAATCTACAGTCTTGGAGGCTGACGAAACAAATCTTACTATGCCGACATCCAAAATTTGCCAACCTTTGCATAGTTGGTTAGGTAAGTATCTATGAACACCTATATATATACCATCATTTAACACGTCTCCTATTCTATACTGCCAGCCAAAATCTAACTGGTAATTCATAGCTGAGATCATATATCGAGAGCCTGGTACCAATTATTCTTACCCGTTCATGGTCGACTTTCGTGACGAACTAGGCGCACCAGGCCTGCATAGCAAAGAACATTACAACACCATACGGCCATATACTATGCTATCACCAATAGCTTTGAGTAGTGGGTATGAAAATTGCAACAATGAGGAGAAACAGAATAGTGATGTTGATACATCATATTTCACCCTGGCCGAGGATAATAGCAGCCAATCAAGAGTCGTAGTTGGTGTAACTAGACAACATGACATAAACAAGCCTGATGCAATCATAGATTTAGGTAGTGCTCATGTTCAAGAGCCAAATTCCCAAGAGCTTTCCACGAACACTTTCGATATGACCACTCTATCATCGGGAACAGTTAAGGCGGATGTCCCAACAGAGATCAACGCTCCACAGCAACTCATAAGAAGTATGCTTAAACATACTTCAGATGACTCGAGTCAAGTCCGGACACCCCTTCCTAGTCATTCACCTCCTACAAATGGCAATGCTAAGTCAGCTTCAACTTCAACAAACCCGTTATGTAACCACTGTTTTTCAACTCTGAATTGACACACATAGCCTTTCCGGGAGCGATGTGGCCTGAAAACTCCGCGGAGTTATGGCTTTCCCAGTTTCCTGAGCTTACGATTGCCAAATCCGTAGCCGATGGCTCCAATATATACATACGGTGAGTCTATTTACGTACTACAGTGAAGCAACGAAGTCCTATATACTGACTATCAATAGTCTCCCAGAAAAGCACTATACAGACAAAAAGTTCATTACCTTTGGGGATTTTCTTGTTTGTCCTGGCGATCGTGAGGAGCTTCACGAGGTCGAGTGGATGACACTCTCACCACTTTACCAACAAGACATTGCGTTGTCATTGGATGCGAATTGGCAACACACCAAGGAAGATATAGCCTCAAAAACAAACTCAGTTCAGTCCACCCAACCGTCACCAAACGTGGATGAATCGACACCCCTGAGTGTGCCCATGATAGACGAGGGTGATGAAGCTAGTTGCCATGCAGACATACAACATGACTCAGCAACGCAATGTGTACCTAAAACTGAAGATAAGAAACAGGCAGAAGAGAGCCTGCTAGATCTAGTATTTGAACTTGACATGTTACTCAAGTCGAAACATGCTAAGATACCAGACACCGAGTCCACTACTAGCTTTGACCCGACTCCTGTTTCTGGAAACGCTGGCACGGCGAAGAAAAAAAAGAGAAACAAAAAAAGCAAGTCTATATCTACTAATACATCGAAGCAATAAGTATACCTTAGATGGTCATAGATCAATAAAATTATAGCGCCTCATTTGGAGGAAAACATTAATGGTAGCACGAAGGCTACATGATCTGTATTTATGATTATTCCTTACTCAAGGCCTGTTGTATACTTCGTGTCCTGTAATTTGAGATGTACCGCATGGTAAAGCTATTTAAGTAGCCTTGACAAGTGCAGAAACGGCCTCTTCGATCTGATTATCGGATAGTCCTATGTTGGGTTAGCATTGTGTAGCTAGAAATCATGTTCACTATGATATGAGATTGTATACCTTCAAGCAATGCACTCTTTTCTACACCAAGATCTATTTGACGATTAGCAAAATAATAAGACCATAGTGGAACAAATAATGCATATAGAAACATACCATAGCGAGCATACACGCGAGAAGGGGTGCCAAAAGCCTCACGGATAAGAACTGGGGTATTGGGGTTGTTCTTCTTCATGGTTGGATAAGCGCGGTTCAGGAAGGAGCTAGCGGAGTGAGCAGATAATTAGCTGTTATTCACTAACTTCCAATGTAAGATCACGATATGGTTGATAGGGTCAAGTATTGTACCGTGTAGCAGCGCTCTTTTCAGAGGTGTTGCAGAACAGAAAGCGCAGTTCCTTGACGGCAGCACCAAATGCGTACTTGGTAGACATGGTGATAGCCAATTGGCTGTGGAAAAGAGAAAAGAAAGAGGAAACCCGAGTATAGAGACTGAAAGAAAATATGACGTCGGTGTCCCGGGATCGCGAAAGTAGCCGGAGTAAATTAAGGAATCGGGTAGCCGGTTGAACTTGATGTCTTGAGCCGATTGAATTAGGACCAATGACAATGATTAGAGAGATAAACAAGGTCGAAAGAGCTAGAATAGAAGGCCCACTTATTTATTTTTTAGTAGGGTCAGGCTGAATGAACCCTGAAGTTGAAACTTTCATAGCTAGGTCTTATCTAAAAAGTGGGGATACATGATTTTTTTTTTAACTATCTTAGGGTCCAGAGTTATTTTGTAAGCGAGAACCCGACTACCGTTCGTTCCGGACTATATATCTGAAATATGTAGGGTGTGCATCGGATTTTAGGTTTTGGATTGTAACAACAAAGTACTTGATCTTGGGGGTGTCCGGGCTTAAGTTATTAAATATCGAAGAAATAAAGACTTTCAAGACACCATGCTATAACTATTTCGCGATTCACAATACATTTATTACAGGACTTCGAAAGTTAACCTCTTAGCTTGGTATAAATTGTTTAGTCCTATATTCATACTCGATAGGAATATGCTAGTCTCGATATACCCAGCATAATATAGCTGTAGAAAAAGAAAATAGAAAGTGAGACTCTTTTCCCCTGCGTGTCTTCGTCTTGTTGATAGTACAACTATATATGTAGTTATACATACATGAAAAAAGCTACAAATCAAACAATAGGAAGGAGGACCCAGCGCTGATTTTTTTTCCACCATCAAAAGGACAGGCTCGCTTCTCTTTTCCATATTGTGCAAATAATCAAGATGATGGGCTAAAATATGATAGAATAGCCAAATTTAGTCACAGGGCCAAGCCAAACAAGCAACTCCTAGCAACTAGAAAAGATACAACACGAATCCGTTCCAACACCAACGAAACAACTCACCCTCTATCTCTCGGATTTTGCAGAAAGTAAACCAGCCCCTTGCTATTTTATTCTTTGTTCCCTTGCGACTTTGATCTCTCTTTTCTTCTTGATTATTTCGTCAGTTAACACTTACTTATCCTTCTTCCTTTTCCAACTAAAGAAGAGCTAAAAGCCGTTTATCTCCCACGCCCCTCCAAAATTACCCGCAATATTGCTTCTAACCAACAAGCCGGCCATATTTTTTTCCCCTCTATCCCTCCCATTCTGAAGAAAACGCCCTTATTTCCCATTAAAAAAATTAAACAACAAACGACCCATACATAGTCCCAAACCCTGATATCTCGATTCGAGCGACCCGACCCAAACCCCCGGACCGAACAATTCCCTCTTTCCCCCCAAAAAACCTAAAGTTTTTTTTATTGTCAACCTCACAACCAACAGACTACAACTCTCACAAAAAATGTCTTCTGCCGCTCGTTCCGCTTTCCGCGCCGCGCGCCCGGCTTTCCGCCTCGGTGCCTCTGGCTCTCGTACTGGAACTTTCAACCAGGCGGCCTTCAAGCGGGCTTTCCAGCAAGAGGCTCGTCGCTTCCAGAGCACTGCTGCTGAGCAGCCTGCGCAGTCCTGGTTCAAGCGCATGTACGATAGCCCCGTTGGTCTGAAGACCGTCCACTTTTGGTAAGTGTCCTCCTCCGTCCTGTCCCATGCCTATCTATCTATCCGACATTCTTGATATTAGATTCATGATGTACCTCTCTAGTTGTCATCCGGTTACTTCCTTTACTCAGAGCTGTAGCTATGTTGTGTTGGTTGCCGTTGCAGCACATGCTATAATGAAGCTGTGTCACATGTACCCTCACAGTTGAGCCGCATTTCACTTGCTAACCATCATCATTTTTGTTCACAGGGCTCCCGTCATGAAGGTTAGTTGAACCGTCGATCTATCACATACTCACCGAATATTCTCGGATTTCCATCTTCCTACGACAACATTTTCGGCATTAACCTCCGAATATCTCGTTACGACCGAATCGAATCGAATACTCCTGCATGAAAGAAATATACATACTGACTCTACCACTCTTCTCGCATCAGTGGTCCCTAGTCATCGCTGGTCTTGCCGACCTGAACCGTCCCGTTGAGAACATCTCCGTCACTCAGCAGTTCGCTCTGATGTGCACTGGCTTGATCTGGACCCGTTGGTGCTTGATTATCAAGCCACGGAACGTTCTGTACGTCTTCTTCGATCCCATCTAGTTCTAGTATCTCTATTTCTCTCGTTTACACATCCTGCGCGGTTATCACTAACCTAAATCTCTATTAACTTTAGGCTGGCCACCGTCAACTTCTTCGTTGGCCTTGTCGCCGTTTTCCAGTTGGGCCGTATCGTTATGTGGCAGCAAGAACAAAAGAAGCTCGGGGAGAAGAAGGAGGCTAAGGCTTAAATAAGGCAGAAATGTTTTCTTTTCTTTATCTTGTTTTCATTTGCACATGTATAAATGCATTGCTTTTCACATTGATTTGACCGCAAATCTGGCAACGATATTCCAGTCTTCCAGTTTCGAGTGTCTTGTAGGGGGATAGGTCCTCCAATAACTCACCATAGACATTAATTTCTGTAGTTCATGTAGCTTGTACATAACATGATAACAGACATGCATGCATGTGAGACCAGATTTATGTCTAGTCCGAGTTCAACAAATTTATGTGTTTCCAGTAACTAATGGTCATGTATGTTTTTTATAAGTAGTCAGTATAGCTAGCTACCTTCTTTTCTTTGGCGAAGATATGGTCCGGGATGGATTCTTCATCTGGAATCGTACAACATCTTGGGGTCCTTCTTTTTTCTCCCAAAGTCCTCTCTAGTATTACAAATACTTGTGCATTTGGAGATCTTGTGCCCATCAGTTTTATCATTTATGTAATGCGTAACAGTAATGACGTTGTTAGTCCGATTTCATAATATTCCTAAGTGAGATATAACTAGCAAAGTACAAAGTAGCAGTTCAGGCAATGATTTCAAGATGGGAGCCTCTTTCGGTTAACAATCGTAATAGTACGTACCTAGAACCTTGAAATGAGCGCTTAATATTTCTTAATTTTGTTCATTCGTGTTATCTGACCTCCCTGCATATGATGTCTGGCATGGCTTTTCAAGGTGGTGGTGGATGGACATAGCTTGATTGACATATGTGTGACTATAGTCACGAAGGGTAGCATTTCTTGTCATAATATAATACAGTTTCTTGATAGAATGTCAATTCCATCTAAATACATGTAGTTTATAGTATTGAAAAACAAAGTGGTCTGATTATTCCCCAGATTTTCATGAAGGAATTGAAACCTTTTGGGTAGGTGTAATTTCTTTGCTTCTTGATCGGTACCTGGATTATTTGATCATTATCGTATGATTCTGGGGGTTGAGGAAATAAAAAAGAATTAGATAAATTTAGAGAGAAAATACACTTAAAAATAGATGGGGTACTCTAGTAATGAGATGTGGCGCTTAATTTTTCCATTTTGGCACGTTAATGTAATAATACATGAATATAAACATTTGGAGATGGACTTGGACTGTGGGACTGGGTCAAGACATTGACTTAGAAAAAAAAACTATTTCTCTCAAGTATATCAATGTTTGTAACGTATGAGCAATAGTTATTGACGCGAATTAAAAACACAGTTTCACATGTTTTCAAAGTTGGTTATGTAGATAATTATAACTTGGATAGGGTTACATACATCATCTAAGGGTTACATGAACATGACCTTTAGAGGGGGCTGACATCAGAGTTGGTTGACATTGATTCCTTGTTCGATTAGGAATTCAGTGATATTAAGATAGCCCGCGGAGGAAGAACTTCTGAGGGTGGTCCAACCACGAAACACCTCGTGGTTGACATGAGCTCTACTGTCGATCAAGAATCTTGCAACGTCCAAATGACCTTCCCAGCAGGCTGACATGAGAGCAGTCCCCCAATGAGATGTTTTCAAGTTAACATCCAAAACTCTAACCTCTTGGCAAGATACTTGCAGGAACTCTCTCCGAAATAGTTTTTTGACAAAGCTAGTCCGGAGCGGTCTCTCATTTCTGGGGCACGCCCAGGATGGAAAGGTTCCTTCGGTTGTTGGCACAGTAGGCAGTTTCTTTCCGCATCTGTATGTTTGAAATGGCCATGGTACTTCGCAAAGTTGCTATGGTCCGTCCGGGCAGTTAAGATCCGTCCCACCATAGACATGTGCTGGTCTTTAAACCAGTCCACCTTGTAGATAGTCCTTGTTTTAAAGTGGACCTTAAGGTGTTTTCTTGGCTCGAACTCCGCTATCCACGATGTGAAGTTGGCATTTAGCTGTGCGTGTTTCCATCCACGGGCCAAAGAAAGGGATATAAGGTCACGGTCATGATCACGGTCTACAAGCTTAGTATTGCTTGTACACCCTAGTTTCGCTAACTTGTCAAATGGCTCGTTGCCAGGAACGTCAGTGTGTCCCGGGACACATCTGATGCCACCGACCGCTAGTTATACACCATCTGTGTCTCCTTTCCACTCATGGAGTGGGAGTCGAATGTTGTTGACGGCCTCTTGAGAGGTTCCATTCTCACTAGACCTATTAGAGATTCGTTGTGCAACTCCCAAATTTTCAAGGCACAGATACAAATTGCCTACATTGGGAGGAGCATGCTTGATGGCCGCTTGGACTGTATTAGCTGCAGCGATAGCTTCTGCCTCGGCCACTTCTTGTAGAGAGCCACATGACCCTAGACCTTTACAGAGCTTAATATCATCATAGAAGACTGCCCAAGCATCCTCTGTTCTGCCATTCTCATCACAAGAACCATGGGAGTAAATCCACTAATATTTTAGGTCTGCCTCAGCCACCTCTTTTAAATGCCGTTTAGTGGTGTCTTCCTTGTCTAGCTGCGGTGGCAGACGGTCACGGGGGCCCTTTTCTTCTGAAAGGAGCCTGCTCGACTCGCGGATCGGCTGCGGGAGTAACTTCTTGTACATATCGATATGCCCTTCTATCTTCATGATACACAGAGGGTTAAGGGAGTCTACCGTGGACGCCTGAATGGCAGCGGCACTCTCTAGGTCCTTGAGTATCAACTCAAGGTGACGGGAGTCTGATTTGATTCGATTTGATTATATTTAACGTCTACCTAAATCACTAAGATCATACGACGCCGGATTGGTTACCGGACAGATATTTAAAGTCCTCCGCTAGACACACTCAATAGCTTTGTATGTGCGGGACGACACCGTCCCCTAGCCCCGAAAAACTAGTGGTCCATACCTCCACTAAGAGCA
>RHDR01000509.1:0-23454 GCA_009806295.1 Davidsoniella neocaledoniae
CCGTTCTCGGCACACCACTTGATGGTTTGTTCCATTGCAACCTTGAGGTTCCGATTGCACTCTTCTGGAGATGTTCCTTCTATCTTCCAGATTCCGTCATCCATGTATCCCTTGAGTTGGGAACGCCTTTGAATCTTGTAAATAAGACTCATTTTTTTTTATCATGAAGGAACTCAAGCGTTTTTTTTTTTCTTTTTTTATCAAAAAATTTCGAGTCTTCAATGTTGCGGGACTTAAAAGTATGCTTAGCTAGAAACTAGATGTAAATGTTCAATATTGGATAAATTAATTATAGTCAAGTCAGGTCATACAGATATAGGGAGGATAGTCGTTTGTATGAGGTATGCCATGAGGTAGTGGCAAAGGCCTGTCGAAGATAACTTTATGACAAGGAAAGATTGAGGGGAATGTTGTTATCTCTACTAGCTTAACATGAGAATAACTATGGAACCGTAGTAATCGCTACTCCCCAGTGAGTGCAAAAACTGCTATGATCTGCTAGGTACACCTCCGTACGCGGACAACTAGATTTCAGAACATACTCTAAATTCATATGTGTCTGAAATTACTGCCCTAGAGCTGTTCGGGGCATGATATCAGCCGAACGGTTCCGTCTGGAACATGCCATAGTATTATTGCAATAATAATCAGTATAATTGAAGAGTGAATGAATAAATGAGCATGTGAAGTGCAATAGAAGCATGTAAAATTTACAAAATTTTGCGTTGGCTGAATTCAGTTAATTTTCTTGGTTTCTACTAACATGTAGTTGATCGAGGAATCATGAGGCTCTGCGGTGCCGGCTAGCCTTCCGCGCGGAGAGAGGAGCGAAAATATAAATTGAACCACAAGATGTGTTGATCTGCAATAATAGAGGCATTGGCGATCGATAATTGATTGTCGATTACTGGTGACGTCATTCATTTGGTGTGCGATCCGCCAACACATGCATCGCTAAATCTTCGGCTTGTTGTTGAACGGGATACTTTCGGCCGGGCGGCCTTGATCCATTACTGCTATTGCTAATAAGATTTTGTTCTCGTAGTATATTGGTAGTGACTTATTGAATTGATGGGATATTCTGAGACGTGAATGTAGCAAATTCTCTTGTGAGAATTGTCGGTGTTGCCCTTCGAAGAAACTTTGATGCACCTAAAATCATGGAATTAGAGTTTTTTTTTTTCCTCTTGTTATCTTTGTTAGTTTTTGAGACAACTGGTAGATGAAACATACCTGTTTTCTTTTTTCTTTTCCCTATCTTACCTTTGTGTTGAGGTTGCTTGAAAAATAATGATCAGCGGGCGGTCTGGATCAAATAGAGCGGTCAAACTTTGTCTTGAAAATAAGTTGACCAATTCGTTTGTTGTTTCTGTTTTGTACTCGGGAACCTGGAGATTATGGAAAGTTGTGCAATGTTCTTTGAACACAAAATGGCATCCCTATTGAATAAAACCATAACACGTAGGAAATATTCCGCTGACATTGGTATAATTGTCTTTAAATTAAAACCTTCATCTGATTGTAACTAAGTATCTTGTGCGACATTCCCACCATAGAGCCATATAGGTAGTACAGTCACGATTATCATCGGTAGCTACTGTACTTGTACAGCCTCTTTTCTGCTAAGGGTAGTTTCTTCTAGATGAATGGCTATCTATCAATGTCAACTGCCAGCAGCTGCCATTAGTAATCGATCGACAATCAACAACGTACAATCTAACCTACCATCGTATCATGACGATTACCAGGTATACATATACATTAACAGACTAGCCGATATCGATATATCGCCAATGAATCAAGACGACGTCACTTTTCCGAGTCAGTCCATTGAAATCAGCAGATTCCAGTACATGAAGGTATGCATCTTACCCTAGAAGGTAACTCCTGAGTCTTAAACCAAGCTGTGAATTCATTTGTAATCACCCACTGTCTGACTGGATCCATTCTTGGCCTTACAAAATCAGGCCTTAGGCAGTATCTCGATATGAACCTCAGCTAACGCCGTGTCATAAGCTCATCAGTTCAACGCTATCTGCTCTGTATTCTATAGGCTTGGTAGTACGTGAGGATGATCCACACACCGTTTGGGTCCATGGGTGATAGTCTATAGACTATTGAGCCTTCCCCTCAGCCGCTATCATCGGAATGCCGATAAGCCAGTGAGGTTCTGTTAGTGAAGCTTGGATGAAAGAAAGTGTTGAGTCCTTCCACCCCTCTCTCTCCTTCTCTACCCGTTTCTGTACCGGTAGTTGACGCCTAATTGCGGCCTAACGGCCTGTTATTGGGGTTATTGGTATGTTCTGGAATATGATGCATGATACCTCAACACGTAGTTTTCAGGATGTGGCTTGCAGCACGTATTGGAAGAAGAAGATAGGATGGTATAGTGAAGGGGGCTAATTTTCTCAGTCTCCTTCCTCGTGTCTTCGCTTCTTGCTTACATATGCAAGAAGAAGTAAACTTTGGAAACTCGAACATAATTTACCATTGCTTATATGCTAACACGTTATAACAGCTGTTTTCTGAACACACTCTCACAGCCCGACAAAAAAGAAACATGTGACCATATTGATATTGGCTGGGTATTGCCAGACTAGAATTGTCTTTCGGGATACTGTGTAAAGCAGACCGCTCTGGATCAGTGTGTGCATGGGATAGTCACGGAGATGTTTCGATAATAAGGCGCTGGGAGAGCCAATATACTGTCTATTATACATGGCGATCCATGGGTATTAACGGCGGAAGACGGCTCTTAAAATGGCTTTATTGCCTTCGTTTCGAGTTGCATCGACTCGGTCGGCCTCCTTGTTTGAACCGACCTACCAGCTTCCGCGTTTTGGAATATCTGTATATACATAGACATCAGAATCACGCCGCCTATCTGCTGTCGGCGTGGCTATGGGTACTATGAGTGGTGCCCGCGTGATGAGGAGAAACCTATATAGTAACTATTGGACTATAGGCAACCGGTTCTCTACTACGCTTGACAATCTCACCCCCATCTTACTCCTTCTCGTTTCTCCCTTTCGCTGAGTCCCAGGAATGCAGTTTCGGCGATCTCTTGCTATTCTTTGCTATGGTTATAGTGTAGATTCATGCCGTCAACCTAAGCGGTAGGAGAGATAAAGGAAGCCGTGCTATCTGGGTAGGCTGAGAGATAAATGGAGAAAATGGTGGGCCATGGTGATGACAGAATATGAAAATATCATTTCATGTTTGTCTTCGGCCTTCTCTAGAACCGAACCGCTCCTAGGATAGCCAGCTCAACAAACAACTAAATCTACTCTAAGCAGAGTGCTATAATGATCTATGAAGCAGAAATGCCTGGGTGTGCGTACAAGATGGAGAAAGGCCTCATTATATTAATTGGTAGGTGTGTTTGTGTGTCTCTTTGTTCACACAGTTGCCAGCTGGCGCTCAAATAGTTACAATGCAGCATGCAATATCCTGCTCTCGCTGCTCCCTTTTTGGCCAGAACGTGGGAAAGGAAGTACGGACAGTAGCATGAATTGGAACGCTAGACGGAGAGAGATAGCGTGCGAGAGGTAGGGAAAGGGAAAGAGAGGCAATGAAAGAAACGAGGCCAGAGGTGAACTGTTCCGATATCTACTAGCCTGTCCGGCTTTCTAGTGCACGTATGGTTTTCTGTCGACACGCATACAGATACATACGCCTATAACCACTATATCTGTCTGTCTGTTCTGTTATGATCACACACGCCTCCACGCCCCCCATGTCGTGTCGGCCCCGTTACCCCAACTTTTTGAAGGGCTAGTATTGATGTTCACCCTGACGACTGCGTGCTTTGTGCTTTCCACCATGTCAGAGAAAGACGGCTACCCCAACTTCCGTCTGTTCACACATACACATATGTACACACCCCGTCATTCTTTTATTCTCTTTCTGCCTACCTCTGCCCCCCCCTCTCTCTCTCTCTCTCTCACATCTCCTTACTGTCCTCATCCCTCTTCCTCTTGTTCTTTGACAAGGTTAGTTGGTTCGTCAGATTGCGTTGATCTTTTTGGTCGTTGTGGGTTCTGACTGAGGTGGCAGCTGCTGAGTGGATGGAGCAAGGAAGAATTTTCATTGCCATCTAGAAAAAAAGACAGAGAAGGGGCGTGCTGGCGATATTGATTTCGTAGTCTGTGTTCGGATACATTTTGCGCCTATCGAGACGATGCTTGGACAGAGGCCAAGGTGTTTAGGTTAGCACTCTGTCTAGCAATGATACTAGTCGTACTGTGACTAGAACTTAAGACTATTTGGCATTGGAGATACTCTTGCTGTGCTGTGCCGTCATGTTTCTATGCAAATGCACTACAGCCCAAATGCATATCTACTATATATGTATACGTAGCCATACATATACATGTGTTGATACATATAATTGTATATTAATTGTACATACATCAAAGCCAAGGCCTCGATCGGCTACCACTGGCCGCCGGGCTTTAGAGTGAAGTCAGATATCGCACCACCTGGATAGCCGATAGCTTCCTACTTTCAAGCCTTCTATAGTGTCTTTAACATGGCAAGGCCCGGTCGGACATTGCCAAAGGTCAGCTACTCGGATCATGTTAGAGAGTACTATATATATATATATTGTAGGTGTTTCTGTGGAATGCACTTTAGCATGGAATAAAAAAATGCAGCACAGCCTAAGTTAGATAGCGGCAGAAATGGAAAATGAAAAGCAAAGGGCCTTTTTGTTTCCCCCGGTTTAGGTTGGTTGGGCGTGTGTGCATTGTTTCATTGTAGGATTAACATTCATAGTTGCATGCCGAAACGACTCAAGACCAGACCAAATCAAGAACTAAGCCGCAAGTAGGACATCCTTCGTTTGACGTGGTCCTTGTCCAGTCTATCTCAATGATACTTTTTTTGCTTTCTATTCAATGTGCTGTCATATCTAACTACCATTAATGGGCTGCCAAGCAGGCTACTATAGTGCCATAATTGCTGCAATTCTTCTTACTTTATAGAATCTACGCCCTATAGCAATAGCCTTGTTAAGAGGAAACAATGGAGTTCCACTCACTCTATTAGTAAACTACAGACTACAATGACGCCCAATGAAACATGACCAAAATTGGATTGTTACCAAGAAACGAAACAAGATCTAAAGATTCACATGTGCTCAGCAATATACTACTGTATGGAATTATTCTCAGCTAACTAGAATTACTTGTTCCCAGAAACATCGAGCTGCAGCCTCAGAGTATCATCGGCCAGAAGAACAAAAACGTAAAGGAAAGATAATCAGCAAAAATTAGACAGATATGTATACATAGTGCAACATAAAAAGCCCAGCGGATTGGCACAAAAATGGGGTTTAGGCTTCTTCATGTATTTTTGTTAGTTTATTCTCTTTCATAGTTTATAATTTCACTCCATAAATATAGTCACACGCATATCGACGTCGTATTAGTTTTCTTAGGTGCTGTCAATGATAAACAAATATAGAAAATTCTCAAGTAAAATAGAAGCTTTAGTCGAAGACTTTATATCTGCTGAAACTTCGAGCTAGCGTCGTATTTAGATACCTAACTTCGGAATTTAACTGCAAGAAAAAAAGAAGAGAGGAGGAATGTGCAAATTTTCGAACCAGCATTAGATTGAGATCAGAAGAAGAAAAAGAAAAATGCAGAAATCCCTTCTCCTAGCGTTGTATATTGTAGATTTCCATGTTTGAATGTTCTACACATAATTGTGTTGGCCGATAGATACATGGTTGTAAGCATGAAAAATAAACGTAGTATTTCCGGTGATGATTATAGGCTAAGAAAAGATCCCATCTTATGTTTCTGCTTATACGTAGCGTCTGAAGCTGCATTTAAACCTAACAGTACACTAGTACAAACTAACAAACTACATACTGAAATCTTAGTTGTATAAAAGAGCATCAGGCAAGGGGGAGAAAATAAGCAGGCCGGATGGTTCTTAATCCCTGGCTATATATGTCACGATCTTATATAATCGTCTTCCTTCTCTTCCTACTCATCATAGTGATATATAAATACAAATACGTATAGGTACGTAGGTAGTAATCGAATTAATTCAAATATGGGGTACATTGATATCTAGCACAGCGGCCTACCTGCATCGCACATTTATGCATCCTATTACAGCTATAATAGCCGAAATATTCCCTTTTATCATAGCACAAAGGCCATTGTACATTCCAGAACGAGAAGCACACATATATCGTATATACACATCTTTGTTCTTTTTGTACGTCACAAAGGTAAAAAGGAATAATTGACTAGATGAAGATGTATCATATATTCAATATTGAAAATATATATTCATAGTTAAGCAAATCAAGTATACCAAGAAATAAAATAAGCAAAAATTCAGTAATAATGCATTCACAGCATAGGTTCTCTTTCCAAACGTAATGTTCCTTCCTCCAATATATCATATCTCACCAATAATAACAAAGCTGTAACGAAATCAACAACGAACAATAAAACATAAAACAGCAAAAAGAGTTAAGCAGTCATTGGAAGAGAGAGTAAAAAGTGTGAATAGCTGTAAGTAGAAGAAAAAAGAAGAACTAATCACAGAACCAAAAACAAACTAAAATCGAAACATTGAACATAAACAAAAACCGGAGTTGAACCTTAAAAGCAACGCTGAAAAGCAAACTTTTTAAACACAAAATATCGCAGAAAATATGACATCAAAAGAAAGATAAGAAAAAAACCAATAACTTGCAATGAACCCATGAAATAGACAATGTTAATCCAGTATAAGGAAAACAATTCAAAACAGAAATAAATATAGCACATATGCCCTTGTGAACAATGAAACAAAAGAATAAATAGGAAATAAAATGCCATACAGTTTAAGTGGCAGAAGAGGAGTGTTTTTTAATTGCTAGTGGTACTCCTCAACCACTAATTGGAAAGATAAGGGAGTGCGAGGGGAGGCGGACCTCTAAATAGCCTGAAAAAATGTATAATGGAATATTTATATCGTACAACTCGACAAGAGAACGGTTTTCCCTTTGATGTGGGTTTGCATTGCCTGGATCTACTAGACATGTATGTGTGTAAAAGGGGAGAAAGAAGAGTTGTGTTATGGAAAAACAAAAAAGTAAACGAAAAAATAAACCTCTGCGTGCATCACCAAGCCACTAATGATTTGCTATGCCATGAATAGACAAAGGCGTGACTCTAACGCACATTACGTGCAATAAAAAAGAAGATAGTAGAAAAAAAGGAGTGCCCAGTTTGGGTAACAACCAAAGCTGATAGATAGAAGAAAAACAGCTTCCCATTACTCGAAGTGAGACAAAAGGGAGATCAGATAGAATGAAACAAGAATGATAAGATAGAAACAAGGTATGCCGTGCACCGGCCCTACCTAGACTGATACTAGGATATATCCGAGGACCGGTGTTGAGTTTTGCAAAGGCTAAGTAAGAATGTAGCAGAAAACCAAGGGGTGTGTGTGTAAGTTGGGGTAGAGTGGCGTAATAAAAGAGAATAATTATCAAAAGACAATGAGCAGAGAGACCAATCAAGGTGTCCGCCGAGAAGAGAAGCGAAGAAAAGAAAAAGATGTTTTGTTGGTTTGTTGTTGAAATATGGTATGCTGCGTTTAGCCGGAAATGACGGGGGCATGCTTCTCAAAGGGGAGATGCTCGTGCATAGTAGGAGTGGTGAAATCGAACTCCTTGAGTGACTTGCCGGGCATCGACGGGATGCCGGTGGGAATGACAGTAGGCGGCGATAAGGGCAAGCTTGGAGAGGCAGACGTAATGGTAGGCGATGATCCATTGCTAGAGCTGGGCGTCGAGGGAGTCACAGAGCCATCAGTTGGTACAAAGCCAAACTCCGCCATCTGCTGTTGCTGTTGCTGTTGAGGAGCAAGACGACTGGGGGGGAAGCCCAACATGGCTTGCTGGCAACGCATAGCAGCCTGCTGTAGAGGCATCATGTGATGGTTTTGAGCGGGGCCTGCATGCTGAACGTGGTGCTGGTACTGGTACTGATGCTGTTGCTGCTGCTGCTGCTGCTGCTGCTTGGAGTAGCCGCCAAAGGTTTGGGTAGACTGTTGCTTGGGCTGTACCGGAGCATAGCGGGCGACGACCGCTGCTGCAGAGGGGGGCTGCTGATGCTGTTGGGGCTGCTGTGGCTTTTGATCAAGACTGGGGCCTGCGGGCTTCGAACCGAACTGCGAATCCGAACAAATGTTAGTACTTTTTCAAGGTACCGACTTAGTGTTGGAGGGATACAGACACCTCTGTGTATTATAGGAGGCGTTCTGTAAAGGGATTATAGAGGTACTTACGAAGCAGTATTTGTTGACGATCTCCTCGTATGAGGCCTCTGCCAACGAAGAGCGGGGGGCACCTCCGGTTCCAGGGATTCCAGAACCTCCAATAGAAGCCACTGCAGGCGTATCAGGCTTCACCGGCTGTCTCTTCATCTGAGCCTTGGCCTTGATCTTGTGGGGGTTGAGCTCCATGCGAGCAGCAGAAAGCGAAGCACCAAAGTCGTAGCGGTTAGAGAATGCCAGGCTGTTACCAGAAGTGTTGGCCTGGTTATCCGGTGATGGCTGGCGCTGCTTCAGGCGGATGCTGATGGGCTCATCATCGAGGAAGCGGTTCATAGGGTTTGTCAAAGCCGGAGCAGCAACGGGGCCCTTGCCAGCGATAGTACCGCTAGTAGCAGACTTAGTAGCGGCCTTCTCGTTAGCGTTACCTTCCTGGCCAAGACCAGCAGGCATCGACTTGGAGCGGGCGTGAGAGCGAGGGGGTGCGGTTCTAGAAGGAGGAGCACCAGGCAGATTGGGGGCGCGGCGAGAGCTCCGCGGCAGAGTGTTAGCCTGCTGCTGTTGCTGTGGCTGGTGTGGCTGGTGCGGCTTCTGCTGTTGGGCCTGGACAGGCTTCGACTTGGCTCCAGTGTAGCCACCCTTGCCATTCTGCTTCTGGTACTTCTTGCGGAAGTCAACCTGAAAGTTGAGGTGGGTGTTGTTATCCCAGTACTCGGCAGTTCCAACGTTGTAGCGCATGCAAAGGTACATGGTCTTGTTCTCCAAATCCGCCGTGTCCGAAAGACGGATGGCAAAGTTGAAGCGGTCAGAGCCAGCAGGGTGCAATGATGGCTCCAGAGTACTCGAGTAGTCAGCGACCACCTCAGAGGTGGTCTTCCAGTAATCGAAAGTGAAGCGGCAGACCACCAACTTCTGGAAGGCCAAGTTAGCCACAACCACGGAGCCAACCAAGGACTTCTGATCATTCGAGAGCCAGACCTTTTCCAAGCAAATAGGCTGGGCCTGGCGGTATGATGAAGGTGCGGGGAAGTTCTTGGTGAACATCTCCCACGAGAAAGGAGGCTCGCCTGCGGGGCTACGGTCGTAGAAAGGATACTCATTCTCGCTCTCATAAGTCTCAACTGGCGAAGAGCCCGCGCTCACGGCAGCTGGGCGGTCACAGTGGAGGAAATGGCGAACGTGCTCAAGTTTGGAATCAAAGTGTACGGCTTTGAACGTCGGGGTTCCAGGCGCCGAGTTGGCACGGCGTGATCTAGAAGACGCACGCAGGGCCGGACGCACCAGCTCTCCTGACTTCTTGCGCACCATCTTGGGCTTGTATCTCTCAGAATCGGTCTCGTCATCGTCGATAGCGTTTTCAGAGGTGCGCGGAGTGCAGCTACCCATGCTGATATCGGAGTTCACACGCTTAGGCGAGAGCACGAAGCTTGCTGATGAGCAGATATCCGACTCCTTTGGTGGCGGGTTGGCAGCAAGGATGTGCGGCGATACTTCCATCTGAGTTGGGCGGATAGAGTTCTTGAGGTTCTTGAGACTCAGGCGGTCCCGGCCACGGATTTCCAAGCCATCCTCATCACTATCCGAGGCAGACTCCGGCGGTGATAGCACGGCGCCAGACGGGATAGAGCGGGAGGTGATGGGCGCAGGCGAAGGACGCACGCAGAGAGGGGTCTGGAGGAGGTTGATGTTTAGTGGGCCGTAGATGGGAGGAGGTGGCGCGGTAATGGTCAAAGTGGCAGTGGCCATGGTTGGTGATGATGGTGGTTGTTGTTGCTGGTCAGTTACTGAGATGGAAGATGACGACTCTGAACCATTGCTGTCCTTGGAGATTTGAGTAGAAGAAGAAGAGGAGGCAGGAGCAGGAGAGTCTTCGACAGCGGACGAGGAAGAAGAAGTAGTCGAAGAAGAAGGGAGGTCTGATGCCGGGGCAGAGGGGGATCTTCTATGCTTTCTCCAGTAAGAGGCAGAGCGGGGCAAGCTCGATGACGAAGAACTGTAGGAAGAGCGCCGGCTCGCCACAGGGGACGCGGCAGGGGAGTGTGAGGGTGGCGTGTAGGGCATCGTGAGAGGTGGACGGAAAGAAGCCTATTGTCCGAAAGACGAGCAACGAGCAACGATCAACGAAGCTTTAGGTGCGAGTGGATGATAAGGAAAAAGAGGGAGAGAAGAGAAGAGGACAAAAAGGTCCAAAAGATAAAGACGAGAACTGCAGCACAACAAAGAAGGAAATACGGCGAAGGGACGAGATCGTGGAGAAGAATGAGGGGAAAAGCAAGCGCTTTGTCTCGTTCTCGATTCTAAAGGCGTTAGTTGGGTGGTGGTGGTTGGCGAGAGTGAAGATTGAGAGTCTCGAGGTCAGGCAGGCAGAAAGCGAGCGAGAAAGCGGCTGCAATGCGCAAAGATGGAGACGTCGGAGGGCGCTGGATTTGGATACTGGATTCTGGATGCTGGATGCTGGATGCTAGGGGACCCCGGGGTGCAAAGAAAAAACTATGGCGAAGAGCTTCGAGAAGGAACAGCCAGTATATAGGCCTTGAAACTGGTAAGACTTGGTCCAATATGGGGCCTGGACGCAGCCGAAGAGCAGGGTGACGTGTTAGTTGGCTCGGTTCGTGAACAATCGTATATGATAGATGCAGGGCGTTTCAATATGCAATATGCAATATGCGAGGCAGTGAGAAGAGAAACAGAGAGACGAAGGTGCGGCTGCGAGAAGCCTGATGCAGCAATCCGGTGACTTGGTTGGCTGATGGCTTTTGGTGAGAGCAGCTACGGAAACCGCACGAATGAATGCCCAAGCAGATCCAACAGTGTATGATATGTATGTACGAACACGAGGTTGGTGGTTATGATTATGATGATGGTGAAGATGGTTATGAATGATGGTCTAGGAAGTAGTGCATAGAGAGTATTGCTGTCTGCCAATGGCACAGAATATGCTAAATGTTCATATATCGTACAATGACATGGCATCACGATACTCCGAAACGCCGGCAAAGCACGACCAAGGGCACTACTGAGTATCCAATTGCGAACCCAACAGCCATCGAGGCTGTGATGTTTTGTTTGGGTTGCCGTATGACGAAGAAAAACAATTGACGACAACGATGATGATGATGATGATGATGATGATTATGCTTATGGCGAGGACGTATAGAAATCTTACCTAATCAAAGTCTTTACAGAAAGAGCTGCTTCGGAGTGAGTGCAGTAACTGCCGTGTTCGTGATATGATGTCGTAGTCGTTAGGTGCAAATGCAAATGCACGCACAATCGGGTAGGAGCCGTCAGGCCGTCTTGCGTCTAGACGATATTTCCTTTCCTTGCAAAGCAGCAAATGGAGGAAGTTGCGTCGGTGCCTTTCTCTTCTGAGAATCCAAACAGGCAGTGACAGTTCTTGCTGCACCGGGTCGGTTTGGTTTGGGCAACTACGAGAGACGGAAAACGAAAAGAGCCTGGGCAATATTCCAGCAAACCAGGCTGTTTTGTTCTGAGGATCTCGCTGCTCGGCGGGAGAGAGGGAGGAAGAAGAGTTGATGATAGAAACAGAGAAGAATAATGAAAAAGAAGAAAAAACAGAATGGAAAGGCGAGAGGAAAATAAAAGAAGAGGATAAAACGACTAAGCCGGGGTGTTTATGGAACGGTCTGTTGGGAAAGGAAAGAGCCTTGGTGGTTGTTCCTTCCGTGCTGGCGGGCGATTTAATCGAAAAAAAGCTGAATTAAAGAGAGAAGGGAAAAAAAAATCGAAAAAAGATATAAAATAATAAATCCGTGCGATGAGGAAACAAAAAAGGTAACTGCCAAGCCTAGTGAGGAGCCTCCTTAAAATCGACTGATACTCGTTTTTGCCCGTAACGACGTATTTACCAAATTGATATGAGATGGACTTGGCTGAGATATGAGGAAATAGCCCGTTTCGATAGTTCAAAGTCTTCGATATAAATGAAGAACAACCTCAAATACTACGAATGACTTGCTGTTCTTAATCTTTTTTTCTCCCAACTAAAAAGTTTTCCTAGGCGGTGATTATAGTGTGGAAGGACAAAAAGAACAGGGAGTGAAGACGAAAACGGTCTGGCACGAAGAACGAAGCAAAAAAAAATTACAAGGGCTGCTATTATAGCTCTAGTGCAGACAAAGAAGAGGCGTTTCTCGTTTTGACGATCGCAAGGGATGATGATACAGTTTAGTTTGGACTTTGAAGGTCTGCGAGGTCTGCGGAATGTCCCAAGAATGCGGTGATCCGAGGTCTAGGCTTTCGATCGCAGAATGAAGAGCGAGAATGAGAAAACAATAGGACGAGCGAGACAGCACGCGATAGATGGTATCCTGGACTCGGTCAATAATGGAGTCAGATATACAGAGGGTCTATGTCTCTTTTTTTGGTCCTTTTTTTGGTCGGTTCTTTTATCAATCGTAAGAAAGATGGCCAAAAGCGAACTAGAATTCTCAAATAAAGAGATCCCACAAACGATATATGACGGGGTTTAGTGAGTGGTCGAGTATGGATTCGAGTTGTGGATGATGCTTTATCTATTCGATCGAGGCGATCCGGTTTCTACTGCTACTCTCTGTTATTTTTCGAAGGGACAGAGGATTTGTCGATAAGCACGAGGATGCTACTTCTATCAACTGAGCAGAAGATGCGATGGAAACAAAAATAAAGAAATGAATCTAGAATAACAGAAAGCAAGCAGGAGAAGAGAAGAAGTGGGTGCAAGATTGGCCGGCGCGTAGACAGACTCCGTTCAAGCTTCTTATACTACACAATACAGTATGCAAGTGCAAAGTACATACACAACGTGCAGATAAAACGATGCAGCTGTCGTCACTATTCAACGGCTGTTGTAGAACTGGTCGGCTGAGAGAGGCTGTAACAGCGTATCTGCGTGTTGTGTTGCGTCCTGTCCCAGGTTCCTCTTTGGCAGTGGAGGCGAAGAATACAAGCCTAGTGTGTATATCTTGGTGCTGTTCTCTTCTTGCAGGTACAAGTGGTGGATGTTTTACGTTGCCGTCCTTGCTGCTAATGTGGCTAGGGGTGTGAGGGAGTGTTGCTGTGTATCTGTACAGTGAATAGAATAAGATGCTCAGGGTAGATTCTGGGCGATTCGTTCGTAGTTAGCCAGTATGTACTAACGGAATCTTGTTTAACAAGTACACAGAGCTTATGGTTGAATCTGGCGGCAAATCGAAGCCAGGATGGATTCATACAAAGAGCAAGATGGAATAAAGAGACGACAAGAGGCGGACATACAGTATATAAAGCGAGAATCGACTGATTGAAGATTTCATGGAATATATCAGAATATGCTATGTCAGGACAGCGCCACTGCGTAAACAGAACAATGCGTAAGAGATATGGTTAATCTTGAGAGCATATCACACTAATGTGAATGGAGGGCTAATCTGCATACTTGTATTGCCACGGTGATAGTCACGATGTCGAAGTTGCGGATGCATTTTTGGCTGCTTTGCATCACAATCTCCAAAAACCGTTGCCCTCTTTCCCGTTCTCAGTCTATTTTCTTTCCCTCCGATATCTGAATCTGAGACTAGACTGTCGAGTTTCCATCAAGCGAGCAAGAAAAACAAACATCTCCAAATATGCGCAATATATCCTCCCCCTCTCACAAAAGCGTGACAAGAGTTCGGGTTATGTGAAGCTCTGGCTCTTGTTTCTTGTTTTGCCTAGCCTTCTAAATCCAGCCCAGCCGGGGGGGGGTCTCCCTGTCCGTGGCCTGCGGCGAAGTGACCGGGCCAAGGTATTTACAACTACTTAGTAGCGTATTCTAACGTAATGCTCAACCCCAGACTGGTCCATCCATAAATTGCTGAATAAATCGATTCCGCAGTGAGAACAGCAGGGGGTGGAACAGATCAAGCCACGGACGATAAATTCCGCTCTTTTTTTTCTTACTATAGTTTCTAGGGAGGGGCTTTTTATTTATTTGTGGGCTATATATCGGTGAGCCATCCGATCAAAAACGATCAAATATTTACTACATGTATATACTTGTTTGAAGCTTATATATTTACAATGCTGATTATTACTAGACAGCACCACTCCATATATCTGTGGAGCTGGTCAGTCAAACCATCTTACCACTGTTTATTCAGATAGGTACAGCTACCAAATATACAACTACAAACCCTTTATCAAGGGGGGGCGTGTGCATCTGCATTTTCTTGAAAGTTGGACTTCAAACAGTTCCAGATGCAGCACCTCATATGTGCTTTCTCACATTGCTAAGTACATTATGAGGCTAGATTTGATGGTGGTGGTGACCTGATTTTGTCACAGGGCAAATCTTCAGTGTGTAGGAACTCTTTTTCGCGCTCTTTCTTTCCAGGTATCCCGGTCTAGAACTCAATATGGCCTTGAATGAGTAGATAAATCGACTAATGTGGTTTCTGCTCTCTTGATATCAAAGAAAAATGCGGAGCAAACTGATAAGAGCCCGCCCCTCCTCTTCTTGGCCTCCAATATATTACAAGCATGTGTAGCATTGCGATACACGTGTGCATGTATCTATACACAAAAATGTAAAGATAAATATGCGTACATATGTACATACACACACATATATATATATATATATATATATCTGTTTCAGTTCTCATGCTGTTTATACTAACATGTATATGTAGGTTCTATATACCATACTAACCAATCTACTGCTCATCTATTTCGCCATAATCCGGGGCCTACAGACATTCATGGGGAAGTGGGCCATGCATTGGGAATAAAATAAAATAATAGTTCATCTAGAATTTACAAATGCAAGATTCTCCCTCCATCCTCCTTCTACTTGTTTTAATCATCAGCTTTTGTTACTAGTGTCTAGTCCGTCTCGACTCCTGGACTAGTCACAAGTACATTCATCACAACCATCTGACTAATTGGTAGAGAACAGAGGGCACAAATCGCCTAGTAGTGTTAGCGTTGCTACATAGAATAAAGATGCCGCTTCCAGGCTTTCCGCTACTAGAATTCTCGAAGTTTTGGAGGGGGGAATGGCACTAAAAGATCGAAGCTAAAGCTGTTGTTGTCCTCACTCTATATAATCTTAGTGTGTGTGTACATGTGTAGTGTTTTACAGGATGCGGGACCCTTTAGTGTTGTTCTTTATTTCTTGTTACTACGCCTTGATCGTTCTAGCGATCTTTGCACTCGCTTATACGTTAGAAACGAACATAAAAGATCATCTACTAGCTTGATATAGTTGGTTAATAGCTTAGATCTCTTTTTTTCTCTTTTCCGTGCCTCACGGGTAGGCAGCAAATTTTCGTTTCAATTGCTTCGAGAACAAGCCTCGAATGGCTTTTTTATTATTATTAAATTGCTTTTCCTAAGCTTTTTGTTCTCTTTGATATCTAAGATCCCCGTTAACGGAGGCGGCCAAGGGCTCGAAACGAAAGGAACCCTTAATTTTTCGTCAATAATTGTCTTATATTCGAGGGATAACTAGTTAGTTATATAATATATATTTTTACTATTTAAAATCCGGCCCACCGGATTCTATTGTACAGGATCATGAAAAGCAATTGCAAACTTCCAGGTAGTTATACATAATGATATACATATGTTTGTTTCTCTTGACCATCTCCGAGAAGAGAGAAGAACTTATCATCTACAGCATTGTTTACATAGAAAAGTCGTTAGATATAATATGCACTAGTCTTATCTTCTTTAGGGCAGCGGCAAAGCCAAGAAAGGCGCTAGTATGTTTTGTAACTGGGAGGAAATAAGGAAGATCCAAGCTCTTTTCTTTTCTTTTCGGCTTTCTTTTCCTTTCGGTTTCCTTTCGGTGCGCTCGTAACTGTTTCTGCTTTGAGCTTTTATTTTCTCTGTGATCAAAGCCAAGCCAAAAAACATTTTTTGATATTTGCTAATAGAAGCTTTCAAGCTTCTTGGATTCTTAGGCCCTTGCATAGAAAAAGGAAGCCCATAATCAAACTTAGCCTTTTTTTATGGAAACCATTACATACAGATAGATACATAGCTTTGTGCCACTGTATCTATACTGTTGAAGATGCCGGCTATGCTAACATCATATAATATGTATGATACAGTCATGTACGCCTTGAAACCCAAAACTCCAGTGCTTCTCGCCACCTGAGATATTACGAGCGGCTGGTCGTTCATCATACATCACTCGGTTATTAGTACACGTTCACCTATAGACAGCAATTTAAAAGAAGGTGGCACCGGCGCCAGCTTATGCAACAATGTTGAGGCGGCGCCTCGAGACCATTTGCACTTTGGCGATATGCAATCCAGCAGTCATATAAACAAAACGCAGCGTCTCTCATGATGGAAATCAGCAATATATCCCATGATTTTCGAGCCATGTATTGTATTTTATATGCATGTCTCAGCCCATCAGACGCTGGTCGTTGTCGTCTCGTCTCCTCCTTGCCTAACCTAGCCTAGTCTATATCTCCTCCTATCTGTACACTTTTGTTCAAGAAACGTCGTTTTGTTTGATATTTTGGACAAGTTGCAGCATCCCACATAAGAACATATCAGGAAACACTCTTCTTTCATGTGTTCGTGGCCTCTTCCCTGTGGTCATCTTTTTCCCAGCATTGTTCCTGTTGGATTTCCCTGTGCCTCTTCGCTTTGGTTCGCCCAGGTTTATATTTTCTCAAGAAAAGAAATAATATCACAATCACCGGCGTAAAATCGAATAACTATTAGATCTTCAATTGCCGACAGCAAGGGTTAAGTATAAACCCTAGTTTCTGACAGGGAATAAGCCATCTCTTCTACTCCCTAACTAGAACAAAAAAGAACATAGGCACTGCAATGTAACAAGATAGGAACAAAAATAGGAGATAGAAAACTGAGACTCCGATCGGCGACTCCCTAGCGCCAGAAATCATGAAATGGGCGGCCTAGAGGCTGCATGTATATTTACTTAGTAGTGTGTGCATCAAGTGCAAATAACTATCAAGCATTGGCGCTGGCGCAGTTCATTCCCTGCATTTTGGGAAGAGGATAATAGACCAGTAAGAATTCAAAGGAAAGGAAAGCAGATAGTGTAGCTGCGGCAAATATGATTGTTTTGGGGCCTAGACAAGCCAAATATCCTGTTTTCAAGGTAGCTGGAAAATATACCCTGGCTAGTATGATGACGTCGTAGCGTTTTCTTGTTGTTCTATTTTCAACAATAAAATGCAGACCGACAGACCTGTCCGGGGGCTAATAAATCAAAGAAACGACAGAGAAGTTTTAATATCTATGACCGGGAACATGACGCTCGATGCTGACGATGATGCTATGGTGCAGCATAGTGAGGAAAGAGGGCCATGTCGAGGGTGCGAATGTGCATATGAGGGAGACTATCACTAGACTTGACGTAATTATACATAAAGAATCATGTTACAGAAACAGCAACGAATGTATATAATCAGAGAGAGCCATGGAAGCTAGGGAGACAACAAACTAAGAAGATCTAAAGAGAAGAGAAGACAGGCCGCTTAAAGACAACTCTCGTTTGTTCGTCTGTCTGGCATCAAATTAGTCTCAGCCCTGAGTGGCCCGACACGTACATTCCGTATCTTGACTTTTAACCATGTTGCAAGCGCTGTTTTGCTAGGCTTGCAACTTCCCTAGATAAGTTAATTTGATATAGCTGGAATGCAAACCTAAAAAATAAGAGACTAGGAGTAGCATAGCAAGTATTTCTTTGTTGTCTCCGATGATGCTTATAGTTGCCTTCTAAGCGAAGCTAACTTCGGCAAATTATGCCATTACACTCACATAATCATACAAAAACTTGGACGATCTAGCCTGAGAAATGTACATAAAATTGTTAAATTTCATGCTCAAAGTTTCTTTGATAAGTCACACAATGAATAAAAATACCACAAAAGGCAGCTGCTTTATTTTTCCCCATAATTGAGGGTACGAACTGGTTTTGTATACTGAGCACATATGATTGGCCAATTGGAAAATGTAGACCAGACAATCGCACAAAGAAATGTGGGCCCACTACTGACTTTGGGACTAAGTTTTATTTTCTGGGGAAAAAAGTGTGTTAATTATTTCACTAGTTAGCTATTGGAATTATGGACTCGAGTAATAAAGAATAAAGAGTCCATCCCAAGAACAGGTTGTTGCCATTTTGACTGTTTCGACCGTTTCGAGACTTGACAGATAATAACAGGAAATATAGAAGAGAAACTACATTTTTGAGTCTCGCTTAACGTCTTGTCTTTTTTTTCTTCTTTTCTTCCCCAGGTGCAAACAAATCCAGCGGGGACATAGAAAAGCAGAAGAAGAGAAAAGATACACAAATATACAGCTATGGCCTTACAATTTCCCTGTGCTTCCTCTCCTCTCCTTGAATCCCCGCTGTAGCCAGAGCGTTGATCATCGCTGGCCATGTTGTAGTTAGATATTCTAAGACTTATGATTACGTTGGGCTGTATTAACGAATATCCAAATGCAGTCACAGCGCGTGGCACAGAGAACTTTGGTGTCTTTGAAACAGGCTATTTCCTGGAGAATATGGGGTGGGTTGGCCGCGTTCAGACGGGACTTGGACGGCGATGAGATTCTCGGTCAGGGAAGTGGCCTGGAGAAAACAAGATAAAATATGCTGACTCTGGATATGCTTGTGGGGTGATGTTGTTTGCCTCTAGGGCATTTATTTTTAGGGGCTAGCCTGTTCTTGGTTCTTGGATTTCACCCGCATCCGCATTTCTACCAAGCAATTTTTGCTAGAGTCCATACTGGGTCAATATGACCTGTTTTTTTAATGTGATGGACGGGTTTATCACATATATCTTCTGTTGACCCCATGATTGTATCAGAATTGAGGTCTGGGGTGCTATGAAGGGGGAGGCACTAAACGCAAATCAGCCCTAATCCGGGGAAGCAAATATGTAAAGCTTTAAAGAAGGGTTTCGAGGCTAACATATGTGACAAATTGATATATAGATATCAGAGAATCCGAGATAGAATCCCCAACATCATCTGTTAAATGGTCAATATCAGAGTATATCAAGACGACATCCTAAATTCCTTAATGGAGTCCACAACGGAGGCAGTGCTTCTATTGATTGCCCCGCTGGACGTTGAGCGTTCATTGACCGACTATCCGGCATATAGTTGATGAGCTGCATGAGAATAAGAAAAGGGCCCCAGATCCTGCGACAAAGCGCAAAGAGGGGACTGGGAGAATGGGGCGTTGCCTATTTGGTGTAGATTTCGCCATATACTACATTGTGAATATGTGACGGAAGCAACGTTTGAGAAGGGGAACCAACGACAGACGTTAATAATAGTTTCTGATATTGCCTCTTGGATTGGTAGTTCAGTAGCACAAGGTGGTATTTGACTGGCTCGCTCTATTTTGGCAAATTTGAGTCTGTTGCCGCCAGTCATTTTAGTGTGCCTGATATTACCATATAAGATTTCGATTGTGAGGCAAGAAGAGGGCCTAGAACAATAGAGGTTGGCTTGGCCGTAGCAGCTTAGTACTGGAGGAGTGGTTTTATTTAGTCTAGATAATAGTCAAAAGAATGGGATTGGTTAATCAATAGCCCTAATAGGCCTAGATCATGAGAAACTAAACTAAAAGAGCCATCGCCCGACGTAAACGGTGTCCATGAGAATAGGAAGACAAAGGTTGACTTTTTTTTTTCCTCCCTTGCCATGAAGCTTTTCGAGGTTCCGCAAAGATAGTAAGTAGATATTAGGTTATACAGGAAAATGTTGTCAGTGTGTAGCTTATTAAGAGTCCGCTTATAGTTGTGTTAGGATGTCATAGCTTTCACCAAACTGGGATGCTGAAAACTAACCAATAATGGATATTACGATCAGTCCGACCACATCTTCATAGCGGGCCAAGGGTCCTGAAAGAAGAACAGCAGTATTGTAGCCAAGTACTACTAACTAGGTAGTCCGCCAACTAACAAAATTTGCTTGGCAATTGAAACACTACGTATGCCTTTTTATATGTAACTATACATGGATGTACGCCATAGAAAAACCCGGGGTTGCAGAATCTGAGAATCTGGAGACGGGCAAGGGATTCAAGCAAGCAACTATTACGCCCTACATACTATAGGAAGCAAGGGTATAGTTGTTCAAAGTATCAAGGATGAGGCCTAGAGTTGGCGCTAGCTTTTGTGACGATGCTTAGATTTGGCTGTGGCTACTGCAGAGGTTAGTAAACCTTAATATCTTGCCTAGCGGACTAGATGCCGGACAAACTAGGCAATTAACACGATGTGTTCGATGTTTTAGTTTCTTCCTTGGTTTTACAGAGCCTCTACTTCAAGCAAATATAATTACAATTATAGCGGCACTATAACACCGCACTACAGCTAACTGTTATAGTATTGACCTGGGTCCTGTTATCATGCCACCCAATGGTTCCGAAGTCTTAGAGTCGTGCCAGGTATGAGCTGACCCAATGCCTGGAAGCGACGACATACATGAAATAATAATATCGACTATAGTGGTTGCCAACTCACTAGTAGGTGTCAATGAGGTGTTTTATATTTAGATACTCAGTTCTTGATAATAGCGTCACGTAGTGATATATAGATCTTGTGGCGAGTGATTATGATACTATCATGGCGACATAAACTATTATCACGTAAACCTGTATGTCTATCAGTTAGTAACCATGAGATTAGTTGCTCGAAGCTTCTGTGACAAGCCCTTGATGAAAAAATATGTCTTTTTTTAATGTAATATTCGCGGCTTCCGCGCTATGCTGTCCGACAAGAAAAGAAGAACAAAACGATATCAAAAAATGAAAGCCTCCCATGTTAACCATGTTGACAATCCAAGCCAATGATAGTCTGCCGACAGCCGGTCTAGATAGAGCCGGGAAGGCTGTTCCTCCTCTTACCTGGCTCGGGAAATGAAGACCGGGGCGGAAAGAACTTAGATGTTGAGGCCTCAGGTTGGAACTCGGTAAAAAAGGAAAGCGTTATTGTTGGTGAGATTCACTGTCTGGATCTTATTGAGGCCATGCAAGGGAAGGAACTGGCTTGTAAATTGATAACCCATGTTCTTAGATATTAAAACGAAAGACGTCAACTTTCGGAACGGAGGCAATGATTCCACAGAAAGAGCAATTTAGACTAAGATCCTACGTACTTTCAGTCCATTCATGATTGTAGCGCCATTCTTGAGCACAGTTTTTATTTCCTTGATACGAAGTCGGCCTCGGATTGGCTAAAGCCCATCAAGTGTAGTTGCTCTGAGGATAAATTAGCCACGATGCTCACCGTCTTTTCATAGCTGTTGTGCAAGTATTATGATTATTGCATATTTGAGCCCATTTTGGGTCGGAAAGAGAAGAAAAACGAAAACAACCTCCCTGGGCAAGGTACAGATATATTTAAGCGGACTTCTTGTTTGGGACATCAGAAGCGTATCTTTTTTTTTTTGCCTCAAACCATACACAAAAACTAGACGTAAATTAGCTCTATTTTCTAACTATAAGATATGAAGAGTGGAATATGCCAAGCAATAGGACAAGCCAAGTCTTCATTAAATCTGTTTGCCGCCACATCGGAACATCTCCTTCTGGGCCATAGCCGCCACTAACCCAAAACCTGTATAATTTAGGGATATTTTATATTCTCCTTGGTAACTTCTGGTAACCTGTTTGCTGCCTCTGGAATCCAAAGGAGTAGGAGAAGATACAATATGATGAATTTTCATAGCCTAAGAAAACCAAGAGAAAGCTCTTTAACCCACCATTTGGCGATTAAGTAATAGATTAAGCTGCTGGGCGACTTGCAGCGTTGTATTTCCTACCGTGGATTTATTTCGTTTATTCTTTATTCTTTATTTTTTCTAGCTATTGTCTTCCTATGCAACCTCTTCTACGATCTAGTGTTTAGTATGTTAGCAGATATCCTCTATACGGAAGGTTGGATTTTGTTACCACTAGGAGCTGGTCTAGCCATGTCCAATGAGTCAAGAAGAGATATGTGTGTGAGATGAATCTGAGATATCTTGACCGGGCGGTAACGAATGAGATATTGCCTTGCTTGGGCCGAATTCACCACAGAATAAGAGACAGCCTAATAACCCTTGGCTGGATCAGCATTCTTTGCAGGCATAATGGTGACAGCAACCATGTTTGCAAACCAAAGAAGGTGTGATGATGCTCTGTGTGTACATACAAGACCACACTCTCCTTATATTCTTATATTACACTTATCAACTGGTTGTTCTTCGTCTCCTCTCTTGGGCGTTGTCTCTAGGTTCTAGTCCCTTTGAACAAATTGAGCCTCAAGCAAAACGAAGCAGGAAAAGGGAAAGAAAAATAACAATCCAACGAAAATCTTGAATTTAGCCGGAAGGCAAGTCCGACCGAACCAGACTAGGGCACAGACTTCTGCAAAGAACTCGAACATACGGATATCTGCAGAGTTTTTTGCTGCTATACCATATAGCCTCTCTCATTTTGCTCGTGCAATTACCCAGGAGTCAACAGAGCCTCCAGAGCCGCAAACTACTTTGACCAGGGGTTATTAGCTCTCTTCTTTTTTCACGTACATTTTTTGGCTTGATCATTTCGTGATAACTATAGCGTCTGTTTAGTGATAGTTGAGCAACACTGACGTTCTTCATACATAATTTGATATCAGCGGCCTCCGCTCTGACATCATAGATAAGTAGCAGGAATTTCCAATGCCTGAGAGTACACTTACAGTACTCTATATTTGCTCTATTTTATATAATATATATGTATGTACTCTATGTACTATCATTCTTTTCCCCATACAAACCTGTCAGATATTCTGAGAGAATTAGTGGCTACGTTTGTTGCTTATGATAGTGCGTCTCAAGCCTCTCCACTCACGAAGTTCTGCAGAAGGTAGATGTCAGGTAGTAACCATACTGTTCTAAGAGGGTTAATAATACAAGGAGCTACAAAATGCTCGGAGGTTTTGAGGCAGGATCCCGACGAGGTGGTTTTTCCCTGAAAGGATTAGAAGTTGAAATGTGCAGGAATAGCATATAACGAAACCATAACAAATGTTCTGTATCTCAGTGGCCTGTCACTGTTGAGAAATAGGTTGTCCTTCACCTTACATTGTATACTAGTATTAGTTCAGGGCCGTGTATCTTAGGATACTGAGGTGCTACATAGCTATTAAAGCTCCATTTCCACCTTCATAAAAA
>RHDR01000510.1:0-23442 GCA_009806295.1 Davidsoniella neocaledoniae
GATCGATGCTCAGACGTACGTAGCTGTACATCGATCGATGCTCAGACGTACGTAGCTGTACATCGATCGATGCTCAGACGTACGTAGCTGTACATCGATCGATGCTCAGACGTACGTAGCTGTACATCGATCGATGATACTACATAATAGAGATACCTCGATACATTTTAAGTTTATATCCACTCGGCTCTATCCCATAAGCTGAGAAACAAGTATCCAATTCAACTCATAGAGCATCCTGATGGCTAAGTTCAAAGAAGAATTTTGTTTATGCGCCACCAGGGCCACCCAAAAGGGCAAATCTACGCACAATGCTGGGACCATACTCTTGGTACTAGAAGATGTTAGCGATGTAATTTTAGGCAGCTTTGAATAATGTAACCTTACCTCAGCCTTAGTGTGACAGTATGAGCGGAATTCAGGAGTCTGACCAAGCAGACTACCACCGAACCACGGGCCGTGGCGTTGTCTCTTGTGAGTAATGACTTGGACATCTAGACCACCACTCTTGGCACCACCGCTGCGAACCTCGCTGGCACGGATACGGGCGTCAACCAATTGCTTGATATCACGCTGTAATCTGCGTCCAAAGTCCTTATACAGAGTGCTACCACCAGACAGAACAACGTTCTTGTAAAGGCCTCGTCTCACATCAATGGGCGAAGACTGTATGACATTGTCAACAACAACGGGGAGGGGAGTCAGGAAATCTGAGCTGTAGATTTCAGGGTTAAAGAAGATTTCGGGGGCGAGGAAACGTTCGTAACCGACATCGATGTTGACCTGGCGGCCAGCAGGCTGGGAAACCACGTGCTTAATGAAACGGCTGCGGTCACGATCGAAACGGGAGAATTCCTTCACGATATCAGGACAAACGTAGCAGTACTGCTCCTTGATCTCCTGGGCAGTGCGCAGAGATGAGTCGGCCTCTCCACGATCACGCAGGAGAGACTGGACAAAGTAAGTAATATCACGACCAGCAATAGGGATAGACTTGATAGAGGAACCGATAACATAGCCCTCGGCGACAGGGATGACGTGGGTGACACCATCACCGGAGTCAATGACGGTACCGGTCAAAGAACGATCCTGAACCTTGGAAGAGGTCCACGAGGCAGCCAGGGCCAACACAGCTTGGACAGCAATGTACATTCCAGCACAGTTGAAAGACTCGAAGAAAATCTCGGCAGTGTTTTCACGGTTCTCGGGGGGGGTTCAGCGGCTATAGAAGACAAGTCGATAGTTAGCACAGATCAATAAACGCGATTCTATGATAAGGATAACACAAACAGGCTCAGTCAACAAGAAGAAATGGTCTTCAGGTTCGACGCGCAGATACTTGAAGATAGAGTTTGACCAGAAACGCTCCATGTGATCCTACATCGATAGTAGTTAGTAAAGTCCAATTATACAGATGTCGTAGCTCGTCACAATTGTACCCAGTTCTCTACTTGTCCGTGGCGGATAGGGTAGTGAAGGCCATATCCTATTATCACTTGTCAGTACTACTCAAGACAAAACCATATTTTGATTATTGAACATACCAGGACCACTAGCGGCAGAGATAGCCTCGTCACCGATGAAGAAATCGAGATCCTCAGTACCGCGCTTGGCACTAAGGTGGCCACCGGGGCCCGCACCGCCGTTCAAGAACGAGGGCTTGTTGGCGACGGCTGGGCGGCCCGAGCCGGAACCACTGGAGCCAGCGGAAGGGCCCTTGGTCGCGATGGCAGTCGGGAAAACGAAGGAGGGCGAGTCATTTCCGGCGAAACCTGTAGAAAAGCAATGTATCACAACGGTTAGATGCGACTTCTTTATGGCGGGAACAATGTCATCGTTTATTGATGCCGTGGGCCGGAGGGAAGGGGCGCATACCGAGCTTCGAAAAGCCGGTTCCGCTATAGAGAAAGCAAGATATTAGCTACTAGTCAACATTGTAAGGCCGTCTCGATGGCTGTCGGGTATCACGAAGCTGTTTCGGGTGCAGCCTCAAGCTCGCCAGCACGCTTCACAGTTGGCGCCGATGGACGCAGCAATTGATTGGGAGCTGGAGCGGGGCGGCGAAGCGTCGCAAGAACAGCATACGGAAAAGAAGCTTACTTGTCCATGACAACGGCGGGAGTTTGGTTCGCCATGACGGGCTGAGAACTAGCTGCGGTAGGGTAAAGGTGGTGTGGTCGGAGAAGGCGGAATCGATGGCCTGTAGAATTTAGTCGAGAGGGAAAAAAGTATCAGCAACTCCGCGGCGTCTTGACCGAACTGATGCTTGCTGGTTTGATGACGAAGGGGGAAGAGAGTCGGCTGCTTAGAAGCAACTATAACTATTGCCTAGCCAATCCAAAATCCAACGCATACTGCCGCTTTTTACTACTACTAAGCTACTAAGCCAAGCTAAGCCCACCTGTTGGCAGCCCAGCACAAAGCTCTCTGCAGGGAAGCAAAGCCAGCCTTCCATTGCCAGCAGTGTACGAGCCCCACCAAAATCGGCCACCAGCCCCGGTCGATAGTCGTAGTTAGGCTCTATTTTGGCCTGGCCTGACAGTATATGGCCTATCCACCCAAGCTATGTGTCTTGATAGTTATGGCTAATATTTGATGGCTTCAACACTCTCAAATTTAAGCCATTCATTGTTGATAGTTTGACATTATTTATTAATTGTATATCACTTGACTAAAACTGTGACAAAACTACTCTTGTTTATTGTTCATAATGTTTGTTCATATGGTTAGGTATTAAGTCATTTGCGAGTTAGGGTTTGTTAGTTGAATTAACCCTGTTTTATCTATACACTAAAACAGTTAACATATACTACCATTCACTAACACTCATGATGCTTTATCCATCCTTTTGTTGGTAGATATCATGAGTGATCACAATAGTACCTAGTACAATGCTTAAGCCTTGTTTTGATTATAGCTTTGTTATTATTCTTCATCTACCTACTAGGCAGAAGCCGCTTATTGTCATTATATAAGTAGGCAACTACTACGTATGGTATTATGAAACTAACTTTCTGAAGAAGTCGTTGTTTTCATTTTTGATCTTCCAAATTTTCATTGTTTTGTTCTTCAAACATACCACTATTCGGCTGCTATTTTATTATTGAATACGTCTGCAAATTATTATTTGAAATATCTACCTACGAGTCTACCCTTAAGAAATTCGTTTATCCTGATCACTTTGGTTTCGTGCTGCTACTCGTTTCCACGACTCGATTACCACTCATCACCTACAATTCGAACAATCAGTTCAAACACTTGACGAGGCCATCTTTGAAGAGCCTCGAGATTCTTAAATATCTATCACAAGTATCTGTAATTAATCTAGCATCATGTCTAGCTTTGACGGATCCTTTTTCTCTCGAGAAAATTCTGTTTCCGATACCCCTACGAAGCCTTTAATGGCTATCTTTGTCCACGCTGGCGCTGGATATCATAGTAAAAACAATGAAGGGCCCCATTTAGAAGCCTGCCGAGAGTAAGATGATCACATTTAAACATCCCATACAAGGTACTAACTAGACATATAGTGCTTGCACTGCTGCCATGAACACCCTGAAAAATGGAGGCACAGCCGTTCAGGCTGCCGCTGCCGCTGTGGCATCACTCGAAGATGCAGAATCTACAAATGCAGGATATGGCTCCAACCTCACCATAGATGGCCGTGTAGAAACAGATGCTGTTGTTATTGACCATCTTGGACGCAGTGGTGCCTGTGGTGCAGTACCTCGTAAGTCTTTTTTTACATGCTTTTTTTGTTTATCAAAATCCATAACTAACATATGATAGATGTCAAAAACCCTGTTCTTTTAGCTCGCTTGATACTCGAAACAAGCCACATACCTCTATCACTTCGTCGTGTCCCTCCTAATCTTCTTGTTGGGAAAGGTGCCGCTACTTTTGCGCATCATCATGGTATACCGCTGATACAAAATCAGTACCTTGTTTCCAAAGGTGCGGGAGAGCGTTATTGCAAATGGCGACATGACCTTTTGAGATCTGCAAATATCGCACAGGCCAAATGCAAAGAGAATAATCAGTCCCTTTCCATGGAAGAGGCACATTATCATTCACTGCAACAGGCCGTCGTCAATACTTCAAAGGTGTCATCACCTTCGCACAAGAAGAAGGATGATGAAGAATCTAACTTTAGATTGTCGTTGCTACTTCGCTCTTCCAGAAAGCGTCATCATCAGGAACATGTCATCAACGTATCTCCAAAGAGTGGGAGTCCCAATCTCTTGAATGATACATTAGGTCATGCATCTCCCAGTTCTAGTTCTCGGAAGCGTCACTGCGACAAGTTCGATAGTGCTTCATTTGACTCGCTTGAAGCTACCGATATAGCCATACCTGAGATGGGCAAAGATGACATCATTGACACTATTGGTGCAATTGCCATTGACTGTATGGGCAACATTGCAGCAGCTGCATCGTCAGGTGGCATTAGCATGAAGCACCGTGGCCGTGTTGGTCCTGCTGCGCTGGTAGGCGTTGGAGCAGCAGTAATTCCTCGCAATCCACATGATGAGGATGGTGTGTCCGTTGCCTCTGTAGCCAGCGGCACTGGAGAACACATGTCAACTACGCTTGCGTCGCAAAAATGCGCTGAACGCATCTACAAGGAGAATCGACTAAATGAACTAGGTCGTGATGTCAGCGAGATAAACGAAGATCTCATCATGCAGTCCTTTGTAGAGAATGACTTCATGGGACATCCAGGCGTCAAATTCTCACCGGCAGAGGCTGCCATTGGCGTGTTAACGGTGAAACAGACAAACCATGGAGTATACTTTTATTTCGCCCACAACACTAGCTCATTTGCACTAGCGTCTATGACAGAGAACGATAAAGACCCAATGTGTCTTATCTCAAGACGACCGTCTGACACATCAAACGAAATTGTACGTGGTGCTCGCAGGTCCAAGGCTTGACTTTGTGGTAACCCCATTGTTGCCCTTAACTCAACATAGTATTAGATATATCATTAATAGCAAGCATATATATCAGATTAGAATTTAATTCACAATGTTTCATGATTAAACCTCTGGATATGGTGTGTCGTCATAAGAATCGTTACTACATAGGTTCAGCCGTGAAAATTATATCGACGGCGAAAACAAAGATATAATGAAAATGAACAAAAATCAATGAATGGAGATAGAAAGATTATGGCCGTGGTGTTGCACTTCCTGTATTTTCTCTGGCGCCACCATTAGTGACGGGAGTTCCCGCTCCATTTGACATAGCCTTCTTCTTCTTCTTCTTTTTACGCGGGACCACCGCTGGCTTTGTGCCATGCGAGCCCGTCTCTAGAACTGTTCCACAAGTCAGGCACTCTGAATCTGGTGGAACTTCACAGAATATACTGAGGCAAATCGAACACACAAATCCAGTGTCGACCACCCGACCGTGACAAAAACAGGCTGCGCGGAAATCTACGGTGGTATGCGAGGCTGGAATTAGACGGGCTGCTATCTCGTTATCTGACGAAAAGCCGACCATAAGATACTGTAGGAAGCCGCGTGGTTCAGGGGCACGCAAGAATGTGCCGTTAGTGATGAAGCCGGCTTGTTGGAGAAGTGTTGCGTCACCACAAAGAGCGAGAGTGTCGATGGCGATACTGCTATGTGCAGCAGCAAACACAGCATTCATGGTGGGAATATACTGTGATGGCTCTGAGTCTGAAACTGATATAACGAGAATTCTGCCGTTGATTCGAGCCTTGGATATGACTTTATGTTCTTCTTCAGCTTGACCTGCCTTGGCAGCATTGACATTGAGAAAGATGCGGTTGATATAGTTGAGACTTAGCGTCAAGGCACCCGACAATTGGGTTGTTGTGTAGTTGAGATCTGCTTCTGTAGTGCTTGATACTAGTTTGTCGTAGCTATTCAAGACTGTGTTCTCAACATGGATGAGCGCCGCTTCTTTGTGTGCTGAGCTCACCCCAAAGGCGGCAGCATCCTGCATGGCGACATCTCCATCACCCTCGCCGACCGCCTGTGGTTGTGGATAAAGCCAAGCAGCGCGGTTTGTGTGTGAAGCAATGACGGCAACTTGGTTGGCAGTACCAAGGGCCATGTGCGCATTGAGGAAGACGAGGACATTGGCAATGGCTTTTGATAGAGGGAGGCTGCTGCCCAAGGCCGCCCAGGCCCGGGGATTGGTGTCAATAACGATCACCAAGATAGAGGCTGCCGAGTCATTTTTACTCCCGCTGGCCTCAAAATGGTCCGAGGCATCGACGACATTCATAGCGAATAACGTTTATAATAGTGCTTTTTTCGCTACGAAACAGATGAAAAAAAAGTGAAAAAAAAAGTATGATGAAATGATAGATATGTTGTGTCTCCTATAGACACGAGGGAAGAATCTAACTTTGGGAAGCCAAACAAGACGAGAAAGCCCAAATTTAGAATAATGTATGCCTAGGGTGATGTCTCGTTGCTAGATCTTCTGATCTCGAAACGAATGAAGTCAAAGCCGGAAGGCTGAAGGATGCGGGTTTCTGTATCTACTAGACTATCCGCCGCGTAGCTCTAAAACCTAGCGGCGACACGCTGTATTTTTGACCCAAAATGAGCCCGCTGTTAACGCCAAGACACGTGACCGCGCACCTAAGTCAGTTCTACTACAGTTAAAGACATTCTAAGCGATAAGATAAGCAACCCTTGTCTTTCATGGAGGGGCAGTGGCGTCAAGCTTAAGTGGCAATGATGCAGTGGGTAAGCTTCTTGTTGCTGGCTGTTACTGCAACGAGAAGAGCTCCTTTCTACCGGTTTAGGTGGTGTGCACTTATAGTCTCGGAAGGTACGAATCAGCTGCTATACCATCTGATTCATTTATTTTTTTTCTTCTCCCTTTCGCCAAAAAAGTTATCTCATCATCTTCACATTTGATTCATCAAACCTACCCTTGATATAATCAACCCATTTCTTATTCATAATCCAATATCTCCTTACACTATCAATCATGGCCTCGACTGCTGTAGCCGCGATACCGGCCGGCCCCTTCAGTAACGTGGAGAATGATGTCCAGCTTACTATTGCACGGCTCATGGAAGGCGGCCAAGAAGATGAAGAGACCTGCAAAGACCTCGATAAACTAACCAAATATCTGTCTGAGGACAAGGTATCGCAAAAGGTCAAAGACTACCACTCCATCACCCGCGTGATTGACTCTGACTGCGTCGACACCCTTCTAGGATATCTAGATATGCGCCAGCCCGAGATTGTGCGTGGCCATGCTACGCTTACCATGTCGGCGTATCTTCAAGCAGCCACTGAGGCTGGCGCAGAGAAGCTCAAGAATTTCTTTATTACTCGCGTGCAGCGTGGCACCTATGATGACTACATCGTGGCGTTCTGCGTGGCCGCTGCCGCGTTTCCCATCGTCCCTGACGTTACCGCAGAAGTTTTTCTTAAGGAGGGCTTTCTGTCTAGCTTAGGTACGCTGATGCGCCGGAAGTGGAAGAGCCGCAAGGTTGAGACGGCGTGTTTGGAAATGCTCAGTGCTGCATGCATGAACAGCCTCTGCAGGGAAGCAGTGCAGAAATACTGCCTAGAATGGCTCGATGAGATCGTGGATCAGGATCCTGATGGTAGTCCAAATCCCAAAGCTACTGAGCCGCAGCACGACCAGCAAGAAGGATCGATCTCTATGAGAAGACACTCGCAACAGGTGCAGAAGCTAGCCGCTGTCATTCTAGCTAAACTTCAGGTTGGTATTTCCTCCTGACTCTTTTGTATAGTCTTAATTGGCTGTCTTTCTTTTGTTTGACTAACTGTCTAACCAACAGAATGAAGGCCGTCCGCTCACCTCAGAGTAAAGACTCTGAACAGCGTGTGTCTGTTGCTGCAACAAGCATCGAGAATCTCTCTAGTATGTTCACGGAAATGCTTGTTGATGATGACAGAGATAAAAGCCATAGTCAAGCAGTTGAAGGCTTGGCTTATGCATCTCTTCAGCCCACAGTCAAAGAAAACCTTTCCAAAGACTCCAAGTTCCTGAAGAACATTATCAAACAACTTGAGGAAGCAGCTCCACGATCACCTACCACGTATGGTGCGCTCAGCGTGCTAGTCAATCTCACGCGATACCGTCCTGTTCTAACTGTCGAAGAGCAGAAGATGAATCAGCTTAAAGCATATGCCAATGCTGCAGGAAAGATTGCAGGCCCTAACCCTCTAGATGACGATAGCCATGTAGAAGCTCGGTGTCTACGTGTATTTGAGGCCGGAATAGTACCTGTTCTTGTCACGCATAGCAAGAATGGGTCGCCAGCATCTTTGAATCTAGTCGTAAACATTGTCAACTCACTAGCATCTATCAAGTCAATCCGCGGCAAACTCGTGCAACATGGCGCAGTCAAACTCATGTTGACATCATGGGCTATGATGCCAGCTTCTGATGAGGTTGGAAAGCACACAGCAGCACATGCTCTAGCACGCATCATGATCAGCACTAACCCAGCAATGGTGTTTGGTGGAAACAGTAACATCTCACAACATGCGGCACTTCCCCCACTAGTGTCTCTTCTCACACCTGACGAGTCTAGCGGACGCAAGAATTTCTTACCTACATTTGAAGGTCTTATGGCTCTTACAAACTTGGCCTCTATGAATGATGACGACACTCATAGAATTCTAATCCGTAGCTCATGGGCCAAGATTGAAGATCTTCTGCTATCAAACAACGCTATGGTTTGCAAGGCGACCATGGAGCTTGTTTGCAACTTGGTTCAAAACCCTGAAGGCATTGCCCTATACGCCGACGGCAGTCCACAGGCTTTCGATCGGTTGAATATTCTACTTGCCCTAGCCGATGCCGAAAACGAGGGTATCCGCAGTGCTGCCGGAGGTGCGCTCGCATCGATATCAGGATTTGACGGTGTAATTGATGGAATCTTGGAGAGAGAGAAAGGCCTCAAGGTCGTCATCGGTATGTGTGATGAAGAAAATGAGGATCTACGTCATCGTGCTGCTGTTATTTTATATAACATGCTGTCCGCGGAATCTGCATCTGGAGAAAGGGCGAGGAAGAAGGTATTGGAAAGTAACGGAGTTCAAGTTCTCATGGCTTGTGCCAAGACTAGTCGGCGTCCTGAAGTCATTGAAGTAATCGTGAGTGCGATGAAGATTCTTCTTGAAAAGAAGGAGTGACATAGCGGTATTATCGATGGTGCTTCCTCTTCGATAGGAGTAATCGAAATCAAGGTGTGGTTTCGAGTACCTCGTCGTTATGGAAAAGTTGAGAAAACACTCTTTAGCCCGGCCTACTATTTGACCGAAAAGCCGGTCCATGGGTCCATTATTCTAATTGTTGATAGAATTTAGACATGCTTAGATGTCGACACAATGCACATTAATGTTATATATCTATGAACAGATTTTAAGAGACACCATTTCCCCTTTTGTAACCACAAAATGACATTGGCTGACAGTTCTCTACTATCAACTATCTAAATTATACTTAAAAAGAAAGCATCGATCTTTCTGTTTGTAAGATACAAATTTCTGACACTTCTTCTTGCTCGGTAGATTAACCAAAGCAACTTAAATCTGGTGCGGCATCTGGTGCCTCTATGGAAGAGAAAATACCTGCCCATCCTAGCATACCGTTAAAACTGATCTCGGAGTTATATTTACTTCAATTGGCGGTGATATCGCCGTTATAATATTTTAGCTTAGTTATCTTGTTTCCCTTGCGTTGTACCCGGTAGCTTATTTAATGTCATCTTCGTCGCTAAGTCTAGTCTTTCAATGCCAGGGACGCATTAGACATGCACATATTATTTATGAAGCCAAATTTGGATGATTAGTCATAGATAAAGACAGTTCAATTCAGTCATCAAGTGCTTGTTTTATGTATCCAGTCATGTATAATGCCGATTATTCCCAATTCCCTTTTCTTGTACTTTCATGAAAGCAAAAAAGCACAACGCCATCAATCTTCCCGCCGTCTTAAGTTCCCCCTTACAGCTTGTTATTGATGGCTTTATTTTTTCCAAAAGTCTACTCAGACACATTGTCCACTCGAGACATGACACAAGCACCTTCGACATGGCCCGTCTGAGGGAAGAAATCAAAGCCACATAAGCTCTCAACTTCATATCTAGCACTACCAGCTTCTTCATTACCGCGCACCAAGAAGCCCACATCACGTGCCTGGGTATGGACGTTGCAGGAGATGTAGATAACCCTCTTCGGCGCAAATGTCAGCAGCTGACGTAGGAAATCTTCATCACATCCCTTACGAGGGGGATCCAGAATCACTAGTGTTTCGTCGGCTAGGTATGTGACGCTCTTGAAGAGCTCGCCAGCATCAGCAGCGATGAAGGAGCAACGCTCAGCATTCATGCCGTTGAGACGGGCGTTATCGCGTGCGTATGTGATGGATTGCTCGGCAATATCGATGCCTACACTGTTGACGAAGAGGTCGGAAAGCGAAATGGTGAAGAGGCCGGAGCCGGAGTATGCGTCGATTAGGTATTTGATAGGAGAGGCCTCAGCTGTGGCCGAGGGTGGGTGTACGTTGGCACGTACGTATTCTGTGAAAGGCTTGAGGATCGAGTTGTTGTTCTGGAAGAATGAGCCGGCGGGGTTCGTGAATAGCTTGCCATTGACATATTCGGTAGTCATTGTCAGAGCATTCGTTTCATAGGTCTTGATATCAACCGAGTCCTCGTTCTCCACCATGACGGTGTCTTCGTCGTTGATTTCCGTAGGGATCTCTGCACTGCCTTTGGCGTATCTCTTGGTGCTCTCGCGTACAAGGAGGGTAGCTCCGCGCGAGTACTGCTCCAGGTTCTTAGCTACCCGCTTGCGCTCGTTGATCACACCCTTGCGCACCACCGGGGTGCCGATAGGACAGTCCTCGATATCCAGGACCTTCCGACGACCCTTCAGCATGAACCCAATCTCGGGAACGCTGTCAAACTGCGGCTTCTTCCCACTACGTTTTAGTGCGCGGCCACCAGGTGGGCCGTCAAAATGCGGCGTAAGTTTGGTGCGGTATCCGTACTGAAGTGGACTTCCGATTGTTTCGCCGACGGGCACGGGAAGGTTGATACCGGAGAAGTTAAGGAAGGCTTTCTCGACAATGCGCTTCTTAAGGCCGAGTTGGTCATTGTAGTCTAGCATTTGGAACTGGCAGCCACCACACTTGGAGAAGTATTGGCACTGAATACGCGAGTCGTCGCGGCGTGGAGATGGAGTGACAATTTCTAAGAAGTCGGCCATGGAGTGCTTGTCAGCCAACAGGTGGCGCACTACCTTGATGCGCGCTACGTCTCCTGGAACTACAAATGGCACAGTATAGATCTGAGTTACCGGTGAGTCTTTCTGGATAGCCAGACCATCGCCTGTTGACGAGAGCTCGTGTACTTCGACTTCGATTTCGGAGTTGACTGGTGGTAGGGTGTCGAAATCTACAAAGGCGTCGGGGTCGATGCCGCGGTCCTTCATCAGCGCAAGCAAGTCCATGCGTAGGACATCTTCAGATGAGCCTTGGGTGATGTTCTTTTCCCGCTTCGTCTTCTTCTTCCATGGCCGGCCGCCCTGCGGCTTGCCGCGCTTTTGTGGTCCGGAGGCGGATGTTATCGGTGCTGGTGGTGCCGATGCGCATACGGGCGCGGGCGCACAGTCGGTCATCCTGGCGGTGTGTGTGTAGTGGAAATTTCGAGATGATGGTACTATGGAGTGAGGGTATAAAGTCTGGACTTTCGGGATATAACGACTTGCACTGTTGCTAGTGTAGCTTACAAGTCTATGAGCGAAGCGCATAGGCTTTGTTCCTCTAGATAAGCCAACAAGAACGACGGAATAAAGTTGGTTTTATCTAGATTTGATAGATCAACCTAATGGCATGAATAGCCCAAATAAATAGCCAGCTCCAAGTAAAGAGTTCAAGAGTTGATCAAAGTGAGTATCACCAACAAGATGCCGGACCTTCTTCACATTTGCCGTCACACTATTCACTATAGACGACCAAAAAATTCAATAAGATAACGAAAGCCGCTGACAGTTCCGGATTTCAGTCGTTTTCATTGGCTGCGATAAGGAGCCCTACAAGTACATAGAACAAACCCTAGCCTGTCAGCATAGTCGGGTTATGTGTTGTTGGTTGGTGATCTTGAGCGAAAACGGGAACCCCCACTATGGTTACAGAAAAAAAGTAAATAAGGTGGATTTGTCAGTTTTGCACACAGGGTTCATGAGTCGTCTAATACAACTGATAGATGGTTCACTTTTTGGCTTGTGATCATTCATTGCCAGCACTAGACCAGAAGAAAAGCCCCCGTCATGACTAGGTCGGGATTGACAAGTAGATTTACTGCCAACTGGGAATTTTCTTCCAGACAGTATTTCCCTTGACATTTGCCCCCTTCTACCACTTAGTCTTAAGTGTGCAATATAAGTGAGAGAGTTTCTGTAGAAACTGTCAATTGGCTTCATGCAGCGCCTAGTTTGGTTGACAGGGCACTCAAGGGACCGAGATGAATGAAGTCTGAAAGACAAGGCATTTATTTCCCAGATCTCGTAATGAAAAATTACAGAAGGGGCAAACTCTCCGTTATAGGCTAGGGCAACTATAATTATACTATTAAAGCGCTGAGCAATAAATACATATATATACATCGGCAGTGTTAGACTAGACTGTCTCAGAACTCTGTGAAAAATCACAAAGAAAACGTCATCTCAAAGGCGCTCATGATGAAATTGTCCCACAGTTTTCCATCCTCCATCAATCCACCAATCCATATACATATAACTACTAATACGTTAGTTGCCCAGCAGATTCTTCTGGAGAAAAAAGAGAGCGAACTTTTGTTGTTCCTGTTCCTAGCACGGATCCGATGGACTTATTGAGGCCTGTCGTTCTCATCAACAAATGCCCCAACCAGGCACTGAAGCATAATCCCATTTGCTATAAGCCAAGCAAAAAGTAGGCCAACAAACAAAACAATCAACCCAAAAAAGCATGCTTTAGCAGTGACAGGTCCATCTGGAGCACCGTGTTGTAGTTGCCTGCTAATCTGGTCAGCCAAGGATGGTCTTATATTCGACAGAACCGTTCTATAACAGATGAATTGTCAGTGTTTCTCTGTTGGCTGTTGGGGTGTTTGTGTCCGTCTTTTGGTCAGATTTCAGCGGAAGTTATTTTCTCCAACACAGTAACAGAGGCGACTATTTTGTAGATCGCCCGGATGCTATGAAGGAACATAGCTTGTTGGCCAGCACCAACCCAAATTTTTTTTGTAGTTTCTGTGGTGAGATAGCGCAGAACATGGCACGGAAACTTTTAAATATTGATTGGGGCGCTGGGGAAGAGGCTTGTTTTGTCCACTGAATAGCAGCTGATACTCAAATGCGTTTGGTTTGTTGAGAAAACGCCACTATCCCGGTATGTTCTGCCGTATTCTTATTTCCTAATTTTTTTTCTCGCTTGTTACAGCAAGACCCGCCATGATGCAGCAGTAAAAAAATATAAGAGTAATACAGACACTATACAGAGAATATTGGAAAATAAGGACAATGTGTTCATGTTGATATTGTTCTTTGATTCCCGGCGCCGATGTTACAGAATGCAGTAGTCACAGGATTTACCGCCTTCCGCCCAGCGTAGTTGCCCGTGCAGACGACAATAGACAGTCAAAACTTATATTTCAACTATTTTGTCATGTGAACACAGGCTATTGGATTTTGGCAGCTTCCTCTGTGGTATCCTTGCACATGCCGAGGCAGGCAGCTGCAGCATATGAAAAAGTGTCTCTTGTTCTTATTCGCATTTAAAAATTTTGTTGGCGTAATTGCAGAAAGCAGTATCGTGTACATACAAAGAAGAAGACATGCCATGAAATATATCTGTTGAGTATAGTTGAACATACACGTATATGTACCTTTTTTTCTTAGATTGCGGCGTCACGACAAGCATCGATATCCTACCTCTGTTCTTCCTAATCGGTGTTTCTGCATCTACGAATATTTGTACAAGTACATCTATAGGCAAGGGTGCATGACCCAAGCAAAGAAGTCACCTCAGCGTTCTAGCCACTGTATACTGAACACACACCACAATACTCAGTTGCTATCGGTTATATCTGTATATTCCGTATTAGAGTCTCACTTAGCCTTTTCGATGCCAGAGACAGGGCATTCGTTGCATCTTCCATCCTCCTCTTCCTTCCATTGTGCCGCACAGCAGACTCTTCTCGACCTAGCGCCTGCCCGTGGCCATTCTGCCGCTATAACTGGCCTGCATCGCTTCTCCAAGCGATTGCTCTCTTGTGCAAGCATCCAACCACCATCCCACCTTTGCCCATACGCTGGTTTTGTTTTCTCTAGCTCACGATCGCCCCGACGGTGCCTTTGATATCTGCTCTGCTTCACCTGCTACTGCTTGTCTTCTGTGGCTTCGACTTCCTGTCCCAATCGCTGCTAAATCTTGGCTACTACTGCGCTGCAATCCGCCTGTCTGTGCATATCACTCTGCATCTCATCCTCTGCAGCTCGCTGCATACGAGCATCTTGACGCAGTCGCTGGTTTCTCTTGTTCCCTCCGGTGCCTTCTACCTGTACTCTATACGTGCGCTATACGCAGAGATAGGCCTTTGGCTTTCTTCCCTTGCAGCCTGCATCTCGCCTCTCATACGCACCTCAACGGAGTCTGGGCCTGTGCTGTGCCAACGTGGGTGTGGACAAAGCTCACCTGCAGCTGATAGTAACAGTACGACTAGACGACCATTCACTCACCTATACAGATACACACCTACACCACTATTCTGATATTGCGACTTTTATCTGCGACTCCTTCAACTCTCTTGTCTTTGTTTTCCTCCCGCTGGCCGTTTCTGATATTTCTTTCCTTTTCAACTCGAATAATAGACGCCAAATAAAGACCTGGTAGATTCTGTGCCAATCTGCCTGGGTTGTTTATCCTTTGTTCTTTTTTCTTATTTCCTCCCTGGGTAGAATTGTCTTCTGACCAACTTGGAACGAAGGGTTTGGTTTATTCACCGTTTACAGCTTGTCGTAACCCTGCACCAAGCCGTTTGCGAACACAAACCACCACAGCATTCCAACCACCTACACACAATACTCATAGCGAGCCGACGATCCCCAGAACGACAACCATAGTATCTGCAACCTGGATTCGATACCATAATCTGCCTATCTATACGCTCGCCTGATCATAGAAGCCTCTCCTTTTTGACCGTCCACCTGGCTAGCTTGCGCTGCCCCTCAAAAGCACCGCCTGGCCCTGATTTTTCTTCCCTTCTTCCTCGCCCATAATCTGCTTGGCTTTGCTCCAAGTAACGGCGCAGCGTCTTTACTTTGTCTTCTCCTGCTCGGGAACCAAATCGCCGTCTACGATATACACTCGTTTAGTCCATTTCCACGATGCAGTACGTGCGCAACCTCAGTGACTCTGTGTCGACGGCCTGGAACTCGATCAACCCTGCTACACTGAGTGGTGCTATCGACGTCATCGTTGTTGAGCACGAAGATGGCTCGCTCTCCTGCTCACCGTTTCACGTTCGCTTTGGCAAGTTTTCTCTGCTAAGACCCTTCGAAAAGAAGGTCGAGTTCGTGGTAAATGGCATTAAGCAGGACTATTCCATGAAACTTGGCGAAGGAGGCGAGGCTTTCTTCGTCTTCGAGACCACCGACAACATCCCACAAGCTCTTCAAACCTCACCCCTGGCATCTCCTATGGCCAGCCCCCAAATGTCTGCAAAAGTTCACGACCTCCAAGACGACCCAGACTCCTTTAACCTTGACGACAACTCTACGACCAAATCTCGACGTTCCCCTAAGGCCTTAGCAAGCTCGTCTGCCGATATCAATGATGATGGTATGCACTTGTCCACTTCTCCGACAAAAGGAGAAAGGAAGACATGAAAAGTAGAGCCTAATAACTAACACATGATAATCTGTCTAGGATCTCTCACATCTTTATCAACATCACCGCCCGACTTCCTGAACGCCCGTGCTAAATCCGAAGAATGGCAAGGTCCCAAAGCTATTGCTAGCGAAGAACACCTCCGCCCCTCTGCCCGCCCTGATAACCGCTCTGTCAACCCATCTATGCGCGCGGAAAGCCCATTCACGCAAAGATCCAACAGCCCCCCACCTCTAGCACCACGAGATGCTATTGAGAGAGCCATTGCATTATCCAAGGAACTATCTGCCGTCAATATTCCCAGCCAAATTACAGAGACCGGAGATCTAATGCTCGATATCACCGGGTTCAAGAGCAACGAGGAGGATGTCCTTAAAGCCGAAATTCTCGCTCGTCGTATTCTCTCGGAGGAACTAGATGGAAATTATGACATTGGCGCACTTTTCGGCCTCGACGAGAATGGAAACCTTTGGATCTATCACAGCGAGGAGGCAAAGGAGGCAGCTATGAAGCGTACGCTGGATACTGCTATGCGGTCAGGCACCAATGGTGCTGCAGATGCTCTGTCTGACCCGGGATATCAGAGTGATGGTAGCGATATCACCTCAGCACACCATCATGTCGCCCATACCCACCGTCGCTCAGAGTCCGATGCGGGGCCCATGCAGCTTCAGTCCAGAACTGGTACTTCTGTGTCGGATGTTGCTCCCGCTGGTGATCCTAACCGGAACTATGCCAAGACTTTGCGTCTAACCAGTGATCAACTGAAGGCGCTCAGCTTGAAGCCTGGCGAAAATGTCATGAGCTTTACCGTCAACCGTGCGACCTGCCAGGCCTATATGTTCTTGTGGAAGTATGATTCACCCGTGGTTATTTCGGATATCGATGGCACAATTACCAAGTCGGATGCGCTGGGCCATGTGTTGAACATGATTGGTCGTGACTGGACACACTCAGGCATCGCTAAGCTGTACAGCGATATTTCAGCCAACGGTTACAACATTATGTACCTAACGTCACGGTCCGTGGGGCAGTCTGATACCACTCGCGCGTACCTTAACGGTATCGTGCAAGATGGATACCGTCTACCTCGAGGCCCAACCATTCTGTCGCCCGATAGAACATTCCACGCACTGCGCCGTGAGATCTACTTGCGCAAGCCCCATATCTTCAAAATGGCTACTTTGCGTGATATCCGAAACCTGTACGGTCCGGACAGCCGCCCATTCTACGCTGGATTTGGTAACCGGTTGACGGACCAGATCTCGTACCGTACTGTTGATGTACCACGTAACCGTATCTTCACTATCAACTCCAACTCTGAAGTATCCATGGATCTCCTAAGTTTGAACACACTTAAGATGACCTATATGAACATCAATGAAGTTGTGGACCACTATTTCCCTCCGGCAAGCACCATGGTTAAGGGTGGTGGCGAAGAGTTCACAGATTTCAACTACTGGCGTGATCGGCCACGTGATATTGATGAGTTCTCGTTCACATCTTCTGAGGGTGAAGACGAGGACGAGGATGAAGAAGAGGAAGACGACGAGGAAGAGGAGGAGGAAGATGATGATGAGTATGCTGACGATGAAGAGATTGATGGCGAAGAAGAAGATGATCGTGAGCTGGGTAGCGATGAAGAAGAGTACGATGATGATGAACTTGAACAGAGCGTTAGTAGCCTCGTCGAGTCTGCTGCTATTGCCGCGAAAAAAGCAATGAGTAAAGCTGCTGCTTCGGCGCCACATGCGATTCCCGATGTCAGTGCCCAATTGATCACGGGTGTTAATAATCTTTCTGTCTCCAAGGACAGACAGGTTGAAGTAAAACAGTAAAGGAATTTTTGTCAATATCCTGAATTCCTCATCCTGACTTATCTTTCTTCTGCTTCTTGATGACTTTCCAATGAAAGTTCTTAGCGGGTTATCTCATCTGCGTTTACATCTTTTCTTTCTATCTCATGCATTGCTATATATTCCCCTCGCTTTTTTCTTCTTCTTCTTCTCTTCTATTCTTTTTCCCACGCTGGGTAAGTTCTATTTCCATTTTCATTGTTCAAACATTGAGAGATAAGAAAAGAAATCCTATCTTTTGGGATGTTTTTTTTATTTTTTCTTTTTGATATCTTGACGTTCTTTTTTTTTCACGGAAGGAGTTTTTGGCTCTTATCTTGTTTTTCAAACTTTTTTTTTTTTGCATATTGCTGGCGTATTCCTTTTCTTATGTCTCATTTTTTTTTTATATCTTTACATTTGAAGTTTCATCCTCATAAAGGATACATCCGAAAATTCATTTCCATTTGTCATTGCCTACTTACTAGGAATATGGCTTTCTCTATGATTAGTTTCCTTTTTTATTCCTCTTGGTGTACTTAACTCTCCCTATATAAGAATTTTCAACATGGCGTCTTAGAATTCAACACAGACATAGCCTTTTTTTCAAGCCACTTACACTTTTTGTCCATTGGTTTATTTGCAGTCTAGGGAGATGAAGATAATCTTGAGATCGTATGCCTATAGGTTAATTTCCAAAGCATATATGTATGAAATAAGCCAGGCAGATGCCGATGAAGTAAATCGTGAGGGTATGTATTAGTCTACTAGTATACACAGGTACTGATTTTCTAATATAAAGCAAGTATCATGATAACCGCATCCACTTGTCCAACAAAGATACTTTCCAATCCTGGAACTGGCGAGCCTCCGGGGGCATAATTGAGAAGCCTTTATGTAGAACTCTAATAGCTTCATCTATAGCTTCCCTAGGCCAGACCAATTCCTGAACATCGGAGCTGACACCGTCTAGTAGCATATCAGCCTCATAAGTGCTAACCATCTTGTACATGATACGTAGAGCAGCCTGAGCTTCACAAGCCTCGGTTGAAGAATACGTAGTATGTGGGTTCATGATCCAGAGATATAGCAGTGGCTTTTCGGTATACCGTGGATCCTTCAGCGTCGTGATCTCTTTGGACTGGCCATCGCCACTACTATTCTTACTGCTGATAGTTCGCACAGAGGGTAACAAGATAGACTTGGAATATCCCGACCGGGACATGGCAGCTAGTAGGCTAGCGGCCAGGCAGATGTTACTGGACGGCTGTGTGACAGCGCTCTGTGTAGCGACGAGCCATTTGAATAGTACAGTCGAGGCATTCTCGTGATCATGGCTGCCGACTCTGCGTTCACAGTTAGTGCAGAAGACTGGCACAGGTGCAGGCCGAGCAAACGAGTTCGTTGTTACATTAGTGGTTGGTTCTAGCGTTGGTGGTTCTGCAAACTATAATCACGAGAGAAAAAAGAAACGTGAGAATCAGTCAGTAATGATACAGTATACCAACGTGATTAGGATAGATTGCTTGAATGTAGCCTTGGCGAGAAAATGTACCTGACTGCGCACTTTGAGACTGCTAGAGGTATTGAAGCTGTTTCTTCTCTCTTGGAAAAGAGAGTCTTGATGCGCAGTAGGCTATTCACACCACTCTGCAAATGCAATAACAGAGGTTCTATGCAGAGCCATCATACAGCATAAGAAGAGCAGCTAGAAATAAAAGATACTCTTGGGGCTTTGTATCGGTGACCGTGCCACTGAAGTATCTTGCTAGCTTCTCTATAAGCGCACAAGAAGTCGGCACATGCGTGACGAAGGCGTCCGTGCAGAGAATCAAAGCATAGAAAACGACAAGGTCACCTTCTTTAGACCCCGGAAAAAAATATGTACATATAAGGTGAACGGACATTTGAATTTTCTTTACTTATGTGCCGAAGCATGGCAAAAGCAAAGTGAAAGCGCGGGGAAGATACCAGAGTGAAAATGAAGCTGTTGCTTACCTTGATTAACTTGACGTCGTCTTTGACAAATAGAAACGATGAAAGGTCGACGAAGCCTACATGCTTCTGTGCAGAGATTCGTCCATTAGCCGCGCCATATGCCCGCTGAGCCAGACTGGCACTATTTTCCGGATGCTGCTGGCCGTCCTTGAGCACATCTGGTTTATGACAATGCCAAAACTCCATCATCTCAGCCCAGTTCTCACTCGGCAGGTCCTTCCAAGCTTGAATCACCCCGTCATCCACCAAGACCTGATCACAGGAACGGCACCTCACCGAAGCGCCAACGACCAGATCACGGGCCTCCCACGGGACATCTTGATGCTCGTGGACATAGTGCGGCACGGGCACGGCGGGTGCCAGCGGTAGTTTCCAGCTAGCCGAGCATGAAGCAGCGGTAGACTGGTTCAATGGGTTGGATGGCGGTGGTAAGGGCAGATGAGTTGGGCCGTGGACGCAGGCGGGGAGACGAAGAATGCGTGTGTTGGATGCGTGGCTGACAAGTAGGCGCTGGCCGGCATCGACGAGCTGAACGCGCGTAGCCGCGTTAATAGCCGATGGAAATCTTACGTGCACGGAGACTTGGCGAAGAGTGAGTAGAAGCTCAGCGTATATCACGATGGAATCCGGCAAGATATCCATGGTGAGACATAAAATCTTAGCAGAAATTAAAGTCCACTGATTTTTTTGGTACTACTCGATCACTGATGAGATAGAGAAAAAGAAATAAAATGAAAACCAAGAGGTTGGATATTGATGTTCAAGAGACGGTTTGGAGAAGATTCAGGGCACAATGTAACTACAGTTCAAGAACATTAGGGTGGCATCTCCAGAGTAGGGCTTTCATAAGCTATATTGAGAATCAAGTATAGCATGCTTGGCACTATAAAAACGCTTGCAATATAGTAAAAAAGATAGAAACAACAAAATATCACCAACACGCTCAAAGTTAGACTTTTGCAAAACAAAGTAAAATCAAAATCACTTCACTACAGCCCCAACAAATTTATATCCTGGTTTCTTTCTCTCGTTTTTTTTCTTCTCTCTCTCCCTTTTTTACGTCGCGTTACCATTCATAGTTGACGATGCTTGCTCTTTTTGTTTTACCGGAGTTTTACCATCACATTTTTGCCAGAGTTTCATTACGTCAACTTGCTGATTTTTCAGTTATTCGTACCAGTATAAGACGGCAGATTCCTGAATGAATAAGTCCGCCAGTAATAAACTATATGTTTGAGACTCTAGTGTTCTTGCATTATTGTATGAATCTTATATTTTTGAAGCTAGAAGTTAGCCTGATATTGGCTTCGTTTATATCAAGAAGTCGTATCCCTAACTACCGAGCTATTTACATCTGGCACGTGCGATATAAACGAACGTTGCAAATTCTCCGGCTTCAGTTGTGTCCAGGATATAAACTATATTCCGTCTTCATGAAAGCTGACTCTATAGCTAGACATGAATTTTACTCTGGTATGCCTAGCCCCAAGCCTGAGACTAAATAATACGGTGTACGATGAAGGTTCCCTCACTAAAGTAGCTGGCGGTATAGAAACTGCAAGATAGTGAATTTTTCCACCCCCAACGATAGGGTAAAAGTCGACTTCATTATCTTGAAATAAAGTATGTGAAGCTACCAAATTGAAATATACAAGTGAGGGCGATAGTGAAAGTATGAATAAAAATTTTTTCACAAGGATCAAGGGAAGAAAGACAAAATCCAGGCCGCATGCTTACTTAAATTTCAGCAGTCATTTTTATACATGGCACCTATTCTAATGAAAGGCAAAGAATTCAACTCAAATATATGCCTAGCAACTTACAACTTAATTTTCAGCTCAAGTAGCCCGCGTCGTCTTATCTATATATATGTACATACATATATCCACTTCATCAGAATAGCCCTAGTTCAAAGACGTCAAACGTCAAGATACCCTTCTCTTGTATCATATGTATATCTCTCCATCTTAGTCCATCACCTAAACCCCTGGAGCAACTAACTATTTTATGATTAGAAATATCTACACAGGGATTAATTGGCATTTCAGCTTTCACCATTCTTCAATGTCACATTATGGGCGGACACCATAATCTTAACCTTGCGTCTTTTTTTTTTCTAAAGTGTGTAGATACTTAGCTATCTAGTTACTGCTACTTATACGTTATTATGAGCCAATACCTACTCACTATGTACTCAATACTTCCTTCGACTGAACGGCACAAGTGCTGAAGTATTGATGATTTAAGGAACCGAACCAAAAAACAATCAAGGCACAGATAGATCTCCGCAAAATCAGAGGAGTTCAATGTTACTTTGAACACAAATTCAGGTACAAAGTAACAGTAAGCAAAAAAAAAAAAGAGGACAAACCAAAAAAATCTTAGAAATAGCTTTCAAATGACATTAAATTTTGGAGTAGTACTACCAGTGTCGAAAGAACTAAAATATCTGCTGTGGGTAAACTATTGAAACCAATAGTTCTTTCAAGGCCTTTCGGATGTGAAAATGATGAAGGCAAGTCACGCATGTTACCATTTTATTACCACTCAACAAAATTGAATACAGATACTTGCTGTTATTGATATTACCATTATTATTACTATTATTGGCTAAATATATGAGTTTATGTGATGAGCCAAAGGGCCTTTACTTTCTATGTATATGTAAGAAAGCCACAATTTAAATGCTTACTATGTATCTCACTACATAGAAGAGAGACAATGACAAACAGAATGTCATATTCCCATACTAGTAAATCCGTTTATGAATTAACAAATCTGATTTGCAAGAGGACCAAAAAGACAATGTCTTAGAAACATAGAAAACGAATCACAAACACATTTCACAGAGATATTAAAAAAAGATGAATGACACAGTTTGATGTAAGTTGAGATCAAGTGTTTGCATTTTCAAACTAAATCATGATTCAGTCCTGAAAGTGAACTCGTCATCTAGACTTGTTCCAGAGAAAAGGGAACAAAAAACATAAAAAGAACGAACTCTACGTTTTTTCTACAATCAGGAAACAAAAAAGGGGGTTGAAACTATCTACGTTTACCACAGAGTTGAAGAGGGAAAAATAAACAATGGTAAAATAATCGAATGGAAAAAAGACATAGCCACGTCTTTATATTTTTTGGGATTCTAGGTTGATATAATAATCTATCCAGAAGATAAAAGAAAGAAGAAAAAAAAGTCCCAAAAGAAAGTATTTATGCTCCTCCAAAGAGACCAAGAAAAGAATTTAACACTACCACCATTACTCGGATAGGTATGTGTAAAGGAAAACGAATGAAGACGAAAATCAAGAACACGCTATGTATGATAGATATATACTTTAGAAGAAAAAAAAACAAGGGTGGATATAGACGAATTCAAGTACAAGAATCGAAGAAGAAAAAAGACGAATAAACAGGTATAATGGCCAAGAAGATATGCGAAGAGGGATATCAGAGAACTAAGGCGAGCGTCGTGCTGAGACGTTATCGAAATCATGGAAAGAAGAACGAAGAGGGTAATAGAAAACAAGAGAACAAAGGCCAGCCTATGGCAATGTGTATATGCAGATGAGGTATATGAAACATGGAAGGATATCGTTACTGCGAAGAGATGAGAAGCGCTGAGTGCTATGTAAATGTGTAGAATTTTTTTTTCTGATAGTTTGATAGTTTTTTTTACTTGTTTTGAGATTGCTTTATGTAC
>RHDR01000511.1:0-23402 GCA_009806295.1 Davidsoniella neocaledoniae
CTGCCATCAGAGATATCTCCCCAACCAAAGGAACCACAGGCCAAACCTGAAAACTCCAACCCCTCAGAAGCCAAGGCATCGTCTCCTAGTAGGATACCAGTGCCATTAGGCGGGTTTAGGACTACCACAGCTGTCAACGAGAGCGCACCACTAGGCGAGCGCTCTTCCAACGATGCCAATATACCAGACAATGCGCGTCAAGGCAACAGCGATATGCGTACAGTCTCAATGGGCACCATAGCATCGAACTCCGGCTCTGTAGTGCATAATACCGTTCATATATTAGAGGCACACAACACTGGGACAACGCCAGAATGGAAGCGTCGTTTGCTCAAGGGCGAACTAGGCTACGGCGAGCAGCGCGACCTTTTCCACTCAGCAGTCGCTGAAGGCCTCGAGAAGATATTCAAGCCGCCGCAACCAATCTCTCTACAGGATCCTGACGCTATACGCCCCTCCATCGAATTTGACGAAACGCCACTCCAAGACCGTCATTTGCGTCACGATATCACGCTTCCCTCGAGCCCGCCTATATACCACATTCGAAGACCGGCTGTCAGTAAAGAATTCGAGGACTCACTTGCCTCTGATTTCGTCGATCATAGCCCGAGCCCTAGTCCGCGCAAGCTCCCAGCATACCGTCTAAACGATGAATCTCACAACTATACCGATACAAGCATACACCGGCCATTGAAGTCATTCCAGGAAAACAGTAAAGGGCATCATCTGTTAAGCCCATCTCCATATAACAACAACAACAACAACGATGCCCGTAAGCCGAGTAACCAAAGTGTAGTACGAAATGAGACTTTTAGCCCCATCATAGTGTCACCAACCAAAAATCAGGACGGCAAACTAGAACTAGAGTTTGGTGGCTTGGGGCCACCTGTGATAGACTTTAGACACCGCCTGGAGAGTTTGCGCCTGAATCAATATGGCATGCAGGGTAGAATGCCTTCACAAGACATGTTTGACGACTTCTATATTGAACCTTCTGGCACTTCATCTGAACAATTTATGCGTAATGGTGGCTTCGTCAATATGCAAAGAGGGGGCCGTTCTGATGAGGGCTCTTTCAGACACCGTATGCTGAGCCCAGGAATGGGAATAGAGTCATCAGAGATGTTACCCGAAGAATCGCTCCAGGCGAGCACCCCGAAGCAGTTCCCATCTATTCGTGTTGATTCACGACCTCAGATACCGACAGCGCAGTCTATTCACCATCCACCAAAGTTAGAGCCTGTCATTAGAGAAATTCCTGATGCGGAGGCCAGCACATCACCACAACGCAGCCCCCTCAAGTTATTTGGGCCATACGACACGTTTACGAATCAGTTCCTTGTGCGGCGAATTAGCCAATTCGAGAATGACATGTCAAGCTCTGTCCGTGAGCCATCGCCTGAAACTCGAGATGCTAAGCGCAAGCTTGAAGACGACACCTATAGTTCCACCAATCATTTAAAGCGCCAGCAACACCCTAGTTTTGGCCGTGGCGACCTCGAGGGCTTCGCATTCGATGAGAAGCATGTATCTCCTGCTATCACCCCAGAGAATGGATCTCTACGCCTCAAGGTCCCAGCGCCAAAGACATCCACAGAAGACCTCCGAATCCCACGGAGCCGAACTCGTGGCCACACCCGCGGTCGCTCCATCACCGTATCTGGAGATCGCCCAACTGAGAGGTTCACCACAGACCCGTTACAGCTCACACCACGAAGAGATGGAAGCGCAGAAGGCAAACGCCCTCGAACTTCACCTTCCAAGGATCCCACCCCTAAAAGACGGCGTACTCTTCATAAATCGGACATTGCCTATGGGATGGATGAAATAGTGAAACAAGTACGATCTACTCATCTTCTGACGGACTCCGCTGAGCATAAGGTGCCTCCAGCAACTCATCTCGATCAAGATCTCGAATGGCCGGCATCACCTCCTAGATCTCATCCAGTGTCTCCTCTGCATGGCTATGTGGTCCCCAACTCGCCGGCATTCTCCGTGTCACCGTCTCCCCAAGCTACGCCGTTTCGCGCGACTAGTGCTCAGCCAAACGCCGTTTCTGACCGGAAACCATCCATCAAGACACAAGACTTCCTTGACAAGGCTGGCGCCATCATGGCAATGATTCGCAGCCAAGTCAATCCATCCTCGACGCTTGATCCTGTGGGAGAGAATGTCAACGAGGTAGAGGAAGAATACAAGGATGATGATAGCTACCAATCATCCACCAAGGAACCCTTCGACCGCCCACCGAGCCGTGATAATGCTCGTCCCGTGTCTAGGCCATCGTCGCACCAGATGGACCCAGAAATTGCTAGCAAGCTGCGCAAGTATCAAGAACCGGGCGATATGAACGAATTGATTTCATCGTCCGTTCGTTCTGTAAGCCAAGCAAACGAAGCAATTAAGGAAGCACAAGAGCTGCAGCAGCTCCTAGAGCAGCAGCTGAAGCAGAATGATATTAAAAGACAAGCACAGAAGCCTGAACCTCGGACATCGACGAAAATGAACAATGCGCAACGGAAAAGCAGCCGCTTTAGTTTGGCGGATCTGCCTGATGGCGCGGAGTTCAGTGATCCGCCTAATATTCAGATCACTCGTAACCCCGATATGACAGCAGATGTCCTGGCCAACAACCAGCGCACCGATGAGTTCCCATCTCATGGTTCGAGGACATCCTTGTCCAACACGACATCGTCTCGCACATCCGACTCTAAGAAAACAATTGCACCAGAGAGTATTGCCCACCTCATCCCGGACCAGGTTGGTAATATGTTCCTCGATCGAGAGAAGAAGATCTGGGTCAAGCGCAAAGAGTCTCATTCGCATATATCTATGCCGGCCTCAGATTCGAGAGCAACTTCTTCGAATGATGACCGTCACTCGCTTAGACTGGTCCAGCCGTTAGCGGATGATAGTGAAGAAGACCCATTCGGTAGCATCCCTGATCTATCCGTTGACCTGACTATCGAGATGCGCAACCTGCAGCTAGGCACTGGAGCAGCTGGTGAACAAGAGCAGCGCTTTATCGAGCCTAACTCTTCTCCCTCCAAAACGCCATCTGGAAACAAGCCCACGAAGGGCTTTGTTACCTTCTCACCTGATACGGCTGTGGGCGATAACATGTCTCCTCGGGCCATAGACGAGTTTGCCAAGCTTGGTAGCCGATCGCCAAGTGGATCATTAAGCCCTGAGCGCCAAGCCCAATTACCTTCTAAGCGGCCTGTATCTCAACCGACGGTAACCCAACAACAAACGCCAGCGCAGGACTCGGCACCGCCACATCCTCCATTGTCTAACTCGGCCAAAAAGAGGAACGCTATCTCGTTCTCCTCTCCCGTTGCCTCGATCATACGCGATATCTCTCCAGGCAGCGAGGATGACTCTCGGTGGAATCTGCCACCGGCACCGCCCAATACATCTCATGGCCTCGATAATTCAGCACCTGGCACACCCGGTTCCGCCGCAAAGTCTGCCCTGAAACCATCGCTGCGCAAGATGGGCAACAATACGAATTCACGGCCTTTATCACGGAAAGCTTCCATTACTCGCCTTGCTTTTGTTCCCCGCCCCGTCTCTCGCATCGATGAGCGTGAGGAGGATAGTAGCAATGGTAACAGTGGCAATGATCACCATGACAGTGATTATGACGAGGCTAAGCAACTCACCATCTTGGAAACCAGTCTTGTTGAACACCCCTCAGCGTCTGCCGCTGCAGAGCGCAGAGCCAATGCAAGTCTCAGCTTTTTGGTCACTACTCCAGCACATAGAATTATGCAGCGCAGCCCCCACCCTCACATGGGCAACGATAGTGCTACCATCGCTCGGAACGTGGGACGGTACTCTCTGAGTCCACTGTCCGAATTTACCATGCATGCAGAGGAGTCTTACGCCCTTGAAGTCAGCTACGTTATTGGAGAGCGCCATCTTCAAACTGGCGACGGATCAAAACGTGTCATGTCCATCACTGTTCGTGATCTTGTTGAACGCCTCACAGAGACCGAACCCTCGGTCACTTTCTGGGAGGACCTCGAGGACTTGGATCTGCATGAAAACCGTCTTAGCAGCCTTCATATGCTAGACGAATTCTGCGGTCGCTTAGTCAAACTGGATGTATCTAGCAACTCATTGACCCATCTTGATGGAGTGCCATCGAGTTTGCGCCAGTTGAAGGTCACCAAGAATAGCATCACCGAAATGGCATCCTGGGACCACCTCATGAATCTACAGTACCTTGATCTTTCTAACAACGAGCTTAAGAGCCTTTCGGCGTTAAAGAACTTGGTACATCTTCGTAGCATTCGTGTCGACAACAATCAGCTGACTAGTCTAGAGGGTCTCGGAAACCATGACGGCCTATTGAGTATCCGGGCTCGCGGCAACAATATCGAGGAGCTCGACTTTGCTAACTGCATGTTTGAGCGACTGGGAGAACTTGATGTTGCAAACAACAAGATTTGCAGTGTCCGGAATCTTGAAGCTTTACCTGCACTCTCAGTTCTGAAGCTTCAGAACAATCATCTGACAGAGTTCCGTATATCTGCCAAGATGCCGGGCCTTCGCGTTCTCGAGCTTGGCGACAACGATATTTCAAATTTGGACCTACGCTACCTTGGAAGCCTGCGTGTCCTTCATGCCGACCGGAATCGCATTGTTGAACTTTCCAGCTCCCACTACGCGCGACATCTTGACAGCCTTTCTTTACGAGAGCAACGTGGTGACGAACCACTCAACCTCTTATTTCTGGCCCATGCCTACGAAGTCCGCAAGCTGTTCCTATCTGGAAATGCCATCGAGACCTTCGAACCACCTGTTGACTTCCTTAACCTTCAACTCCTTGAGCTGGCCAATTGCGGCCTTCAGTCTTTGCCGCCTCATCTTGGACAGTGCATGCCCAACCTGCGTACTATCAATGTCAACTTCAACGCGCTACAAGATCTCCTGCCGCTTATGTTTATTCCGCGTGTAAAGCGCTTATTAGCTGCAGGCAACAGACTGTCTGACGCGACTCTAATCATGCGCCTACTCACCGAATTTCCTCACATTGGTCGCATTGACCTACGCGACAACCCAATGACTTTGGGCTTCTACCCACCAACTATGCAAGTTCTCTCTCTATCGAAATGCGATATGCCCGATCCATTCTCGCTAGCTGATCTAGACCCCGAGCGCGATCGTGCGTTTGCCGCCCGGTTAGACAAAGTCACCAAAATGCGCAGACGGTTATACCAGATGGTTCTTGTGGGATGTTGTACGCGCCTCAAGGTGCTTGACGGGTTAGAGTTTAACAGGACAGAGGTTTTGGGGCAAGATAAAGTATCAGAGGAACTTGTACATGAATTAGGTAGTTTGAGCCTTATTCCTTCTACCTGATCTATCTTCATATTAGATTCCCGTCAAAGTAATGCCTAATGTTTTCGAGCCGCGAAAAAAACAAAATTCTTATTCAAAAGTAAAACAAAAAAAACCTTCATTGTTAAGAACGCATATGTTATGCATTTTCATATTTGATAGACTTCACCTTTTATTTTATAATCCATCTTTTCTTGGTTGGAATAAAAAATACATGTATCTAGTAGTCTGGTGTTATTTATTCTTTCTTCATCAAGTATCAAGTATATACAGATAACTTCTTTGGTCAGAATATTTTTTCTTCCTATTACGCACGTAAAAGTTAATTCTAGAATAGTATTTCATGGGATATAATTCCTCAAGATATTGATATTGTTTTGTTTTGTTAGTCATTTGTGTAGAAACAAAACGAACGGTGCTATATAAGTAGTTTTGGTTGAAGATACATAGTAAGGCGTCACGTTTAGCATCGTGGTTTATTGAAGGATACATAGTTACTGGCGAAGGGGAGATGATATTAAAACTACTATATTTGTTTTGCTACTTATATGGGTTCCCTTGATCATACTATCTCAGGCTCACACCCTGTGAACTCCGAATATCTTCCAATATCCATTGAATCGGCATGACATATGTCACCACAGGTCGAGTCTGTTCATTTCTGCCCCCATCACTTTCACTGACTAGGCCTCCGTCTAGCATCCCAATCACATGGCCTTCGAGATCAAACACACAGGAGCTTGAGTCACCATCGTAGAGAATGGAAGGGAATTGTCGATGTCCACCACAATCAGATGCATAGAGACAATGGAATTACCCATAGGAAGTGGAGTACGCTGCACTGCTTCGATTTCATTGGTAACACCAAATCGGAGACCGGTTTTTGTCCACGCTTGGCAACTAGAAGTGATGTACAGTCATTGCCCGCAAATGGTGAGATATCCTGATTGTGCAGTCGTAGAAATCCATTATCGTCAAGCTTAGGAATAACGCGAGGACGTCGGGCGTTCATTTTGGTCTATCCCAAGGTCAGTTGAGTCTGATTGGAGGCCATATATACCCCGCCCGTCGTGTCTTCTATAGATAGAGAAGCTGATGGGCCAGTACCGTCTCCCGAAAGTTGCACAAGAGCCCAGTCTATAAATTTTCCAAGCTTGCTAAGGCCATAGCGTGGAGAGTAAGCAACTTGTCCTATGACACGTTTCAATACGTCGGCTTCCTTGAGGTCCTATATGGCTACCTGTAGTGTTCTACTATAACCCAAACAAGATGATTCGTCGTCATGTAAGTCTTGTAGATAGACGTTATCAGGCTTGGATGCAAGAGCATTCCCATCATTCTACAAAGACTCCTTTAAATCTTCGATTGAATTTTGAAGTAGGGAAGTAGCATCTTTAATGCACCAAGTACCGCTTGAGAGTAATCGAAGTGATTTACCCCCGTTAATGCCCTTGCAGGTTTGCTGTATGTCTTGATTGATTGGAATACGATGGTCAACGGCCACGTGATGATTCGGGAGCCCAAAGATGACATGATCATCGGTCGATTCGGTAGTTTGAGTCGGTGTCAGTTTCGGGCCGAGGCGGATGTGTAGGCCCATTGAACCAGCCTCTGCCTTGGGCTCACCAGGCTGTGCTTCTTCTTGCTCAATACGATATCCAGAGTATGGGAGCAAAGACATGACCGAATTGTTGATATCAACCATAGGGATATGGGATTATTTACCATAGGTCTAATGTGGGAGTATCTCCAATCGATCCAAGAAGCAAATTCTGAGACAGCTGGTAATGCTGACAACATACGCTTGAAACGAGTTTGCAAGATTTCCACCTCCACATCCTGGATGCCATAATCGTGCAGGAGGGATCGGCAATGTAGGGCTAATTGCATAGCAGTCTCCCAGGTACAGCCGTCATCCGATAGTAAGCCGATAAGCAATACTACAGGATGATCCTGGGCATAGTTGAAATCACCGCGGATGCCAACTAAGATTGGGAAGAAGCTGTCCCAATCTCTAGATTTGAGTGCTACAACGAGGTCGTGTCTTAGCTACGGTCACCTTTTGAACAATATCGTGTTTGTTCAATGTTGATAGAATCTTTAATGTAGCGAAGAATGAGTTGTTGTAATGCTTCCAAGGTGTGGTAGAAATCCTAGCAACAAGGCGAGGAGTGCCAGGTAAGCCAAAGAAAAGAAAGTAGCATTCATACTTGATTGTTGGCGGCTTGGAGAAACCATCTAAGAGTCCGGCCGTTGGTTGTGACGTGACGGGTAGTACACCAGGGGAAGAGTTGGGAATAGTTTCTTGGAAAGAATCGGAGCTCGGAGACAGCATTTCCTATTTACTGATTCCGTTTGGTCCGATTTCTGGTGCCTCGTAATTCACAACTGGGTGTGGCTTAGAATGGTATTGGGGATAAATGTATTGAATTATGAATTATGGTGGGTGGATGGTATTGGACATTGTACCAGTCCATCCAAACTCCGAAGTTCAAAATAAAAGGTTGTATCAATCGAAAGTTGTAGAAATGGAAAAGGGCTGATGATTTGGTCAGCTTTGTCGATGATCATGATAGAAAGGAAAAGAGAAAGGGAATTCAAAACTCAACACGTTTTATTTTCTCATTACTGTTTGTAAACAAACAAAATCTAGAGCTGTAGATATCGCCTCATCTCCGTTTGCAAGCTGTTAAATCTCACGGCTTGCAGCAGATATCTTTTTATAGAACTACTAGAAGAGAAAATTGTATTGTACTCGTTAACGTCTACCTGAAGTCCCAGGAATTACTTAATAGTGATAACTAACTAACTAATGTATGTATGTACGTATATACATGCAATAATGAAATCAACTTGTCAAGTAAGTCTATTACCCACTGTGCAAAATGGGTTATCTTGATATTACGAAAGTAGCATCTCACTGTCTTGCCAACATGCTGTCAGTAATCATGTAAGTAGCATTTCTTATTTCTTGATTCTTCACTTTTGATTTAGTTGATATTTTTGACTACTACTAGAAGCTTTATAGATATTGAACTAAAACTTACACAGGCGGACTCCCAAGACTTTTGTCTATTCTCAAGGCATATTAGTCACACGGCTGTGTATTACCTTAGCCACACGTCTTCAATTTTGTACTTTTCTAGCCACAAACCTTGTGCTTGGTTAACACTGCAAAAATCACTATGTGAGCAAAGCTATCCAGCCGTGTGACAAATTGAAAGTTGCATAGAGCTGCAAGACCGGATGAAGTAGATTCTGAAGTACATACATATATATCTATAACTCAAATACAAACAATCATACCTAGGCAATAAAGGCATGGTAGTTTAATCGGCGACGAGATATTAAAGATCATATAAAGGGTAAGTTTGTGGAGTGGCGAAAAAAATGAAGTCAAAGACCCATTGAAGGGGGTAGGCGAGAAGCAAAAGACCAATATAGATCAAGATAGCAAGATAGAGAGAGTACTTCAGTGAGTTTCATGTTTGTTGGTCTACTGTGATACGAAAGGTAGCTTTACTTGACCTCCATATGTTGATTATAGCACATAAAATGCGATATTCTTGTATCTTTCTTTCTATAATCTTCCGGCTGTTTTCTTGAACCCTATAGTGGCATCATTTCCTTCATTGATTACGGTTACTTTTCATTTTTTTGTTTTTGTCCAATTGTGAGTTTTTACCAGAGAAGAAGTCATGAAAGAGAGGCCGAGAAGACTGTATTACATTTATGTTTTCCAAGCTATACAGATACACTTCCCAGCCGTCTTTTTAAGCTTCAATTAGCTACATATAGTCATATTGCCCAAGAATTTCTCATGGCGATTATGACAAGATGTAGTGCTTAAGTATTTCATCTCCCACGTAAGAGCCAATCTTGTAACAACATGAATCGGTTAACTGAGAAATGATCGAATGTTTTAGCCGGCATGATAAAGTCTAACCTCAAGACTTGAGTTAATGAAGGGGAGCTGTCAAAGCGTGAAAAGTACAAGCTAGAGGGGAATAACAAGGTGTGATTCGACGCAAAGTGACGTCGATATATTTGTGGTATACTATAGGGTTATATACACATACAAGGGTTATAGGTGTAAACAAGGAGTCAACTCAGCTGAGCCTAAGAAGCTACAACCCGGTCTAAGGTAAGGTAAGCAGGAGAAGAAATGGGGCTTTTTCCGTTTATATCTGTATGGGATGAAGCTGGACCAGAAACTCTTGGACACGACGCACAATATTTGGGCTTCAAGAATCGGATTATATTTGGTAGTAGAGTCATGAGAACAATGAAGATCGACGGTGAGAAGAGCCATGTCAAGCCGACGTAGTGCGACTAGCTATGGATCTTAGATTATAGCTTGGGGTTGGATCAGAGTGCGCTACGTAGATGATGAAGCAACTTGGCTGTATGATGATATTTAATTGAAATGTCATTGTTACAGACTGCCAAAATCACTTTCTGCGGTGATTGGTAATATACAATATCTCTATGTACTCAGTTGTTGTAAACAAATTATAAATCTGTAGTTGCCGTTTGAGTTGGGCCCCATCTCCTCTTACACTCTTATTTTAGATCCTGGCTCTAGACACAGTCTTTAAAAAACAACCAACTTAAAAAGGAAGGCTTGCTCAAGCGAAATCAATTTAGCCCACGCCGGCAACTGCAAGATTTGCTTGCAGTAGCTGGAGCATGCTTTTTTGACAGGGCCTTTGGCCAACGCCTGCAGGACACTTATTGCATCTTTGATGCAGGTAATTAATTCACTTTTGGCCTCCAGATGGCCTCGAAATAACAATCAGGTGGACTGGGGAAGAGAAGGAAAAGAAAAGAAACAAAAAGGAATTAAAAATTCAGTGCTAGGGCCTACTTAGTTGACGGGCTGAGGCAACTGCCGACTGGCTAGCTATTACTATTGGGAGAGCTAGTTCGCTTCATACCAGTGAGTGCTTAGTGCGTCCCCTTTCTGGCAAACCAGATATTTGATCTGGGCAACTGCATTTCTGGCACAGTTCCCTAGACTCTCTGCGTTTTCCTTTCTCTTTAACAAAATGATATATATATGTCTTGACCATCCACATATTTTGCCCATCAAATCCCGATTATTTGCTACTGAATTGCGTCTTGTTTTTCTGTGCCGTTTCGTTGGCTTTTGTCCCTGTGTCTGTTTCTGTTTCTAGCTTCCTTGCTTGAATCTCATCGCCACCTCAAACGAAACGAAACGCACGGTTGCATTCGCACCTTCTCTGACCTTCCTCTCCGCTTCGTTCGCTTGCCTGGCTCCTCACTGGATCTCGCCAGAGTTATTGGACTCTGGACGGGGCGTCGTTCAGCCCTTTGGATCCACCTGATCTCAAGATCATCTGTATCATCTGTACATACATAACAACTAGCCGTTTTCCATCGATAGCGGGTGCCATTGCCACGCTTGCCATCACAGTCCAGATTTCCGAGTTTCTATTATGGTGGCCTTGGCACGCCGATAATCAAATATACTCTAAACATCGATATCATACACAATTTCAGCTGCTCGCTTATCCACACTATATAATCTCGACAACCCGAAAAACACACTTGATAATCAACACGAGTGTCATCGCGCGATCGCAAAAATGGCGACCACCAGGGCTTCTGGCACTTCTGCTGCTAGCCCACGTCGCGTTGTTGCTATCACGATGTCGTCATCTGTACCCGCAAGCTCACCGTGCGCCACGCCTTCTTCGGCGATCTCGACTCCGACGACCGCCATTGGCCTCGAGCGATCCATCTCGACTCATAGCACTGCATCGTCGCGAAGCCATCGATCGGCGCGCACACGGAGACGACCTGGAATGGGAACCCAGCAGTCAGCCACTTCGGCATCCACGACTAGTAGTGACAAGAGCCTAACTTCATTTCCGTCGTTCTCGGGCGAGTCCCCGCGGCTCGAAGGCGATGTTTTCGAGTTCGGCAGCATTGGCGGGGAGCTGAGTAGCGCTGGAGGCGATGGAAGCCCTGTGAAGAGTCCCCTCGAGCCTCGAATTAAGGGAAAGGCGTCGCTTATACGTCCACCGCCAATGCCGCGGACAAAAAGCGCCATCGAGCACCCCCGCAGTCGTAAAGACCGCTCTTGCTCACGTGATCGCTTTGGGATAAGCTCTGGCATCATGCCCTCTACAACTCCGGCTCAACCAATCACGACCACGGCAAACACATCCTCTGCTTCGATTGTCGATAATCTTACCCGGGTGATACCGAATAGTGTGGAACCGCGTGGCTTGTTCGAGGACGACCCCATTGCCGTACAAAAGATTCCGGGAGCTTTGCATCTAGCCGACGACGAGCACATCGAGCGTCTTATGGCACGACATGGCGCTGTTAGTCTTGTGCGTCAGATTGCTGAGGACCTTGCTACAAGAGATCTCCAGATGTCAATGGCCCGGAGGCGTGCTGAAGAACGTGAGCGTGCACTTCGACGCATCTGCCGCGAGAGTGGCCTCTCAAATCTCGAGCTTGAGCAACGCCTCAAAGTTGTTGAAGCTGAGATGCGCGATCCCGAGACCTCCAAAACCCGGCCGACTAGCATGTTGTCGGACATGATGAGCGATGCTATGGATAGCAATGTGATCAATGAATCAAGCAAAGATGCTACAATTCGCGCTACATCAAGTTCTGTCCCACCATCTGTGATGGGGAGTAGTCACCAGAACATGGCATCGAAAGGCACGATTAGAGGCTGGAAAGACTTGCTTTGGGGCGGGACATCAAGGAAGGGGGATTCTCCAGGTCAAGCATCCGGTAGTGGTGCGAAATCTCGTGGAACTGATAAACGACCGCCGCTACAAGATGGGCTTTTCAACCCGCCTGATGATGGTTCTTCAGAGTCTCCAGTACCCGGGGGCTCTGTAAGATCGCCAAGCCGATCATCGAATGTTAGCATCAGCACTATGCAGAGCGAGCCGTCTCACAAGACTTCCCTGGCTAGTCTTGCTCTGCGGCTGGTTGTTGGTGGAGGCTCAGGCTTAGTTCGTGAATCCGATCCGCCACGTGGCCGTACTAGAAATGCAGCTGCGAACCTGGCAGTCCACACAAACACGGTTAAAGCCCGACCATCGCCTGCAGCCAGAGCGCTGTCGATGCAACTTGCACCCAAAGGCTCAATCGCATCTCTAAATTCCACTAAGTCTGTTGCAGGCGGCACGGCCTCTATGCGCCGCAACGGAGCCGCGCCTATTCCTGTTCCGACTAGAAGTGCTTTGCCTGAACGATGGGATAGCATGAAAAATAGCCCACCGGGCTCGACGACAGATATGGTGCGAGCAACGGAAAACTTTGGCCCTGTCGAGATGGACACTATTTTGCCACCGGACGCACAACCGCCTACATTAACACACATCTATAATCGCTATGCTATCCGCGAGAATCTACTCACTGATCGCTATGGCTTCATCTACGATCAACGCCGGAAGAAGAGACAGCGGGAAGCCGCTCGCATGGCACAAAACCTCGGCAAAAAGGACAAGAAGAATATCGGCAAAGAAATGCTTACTAATAACAACGCTCGTGCTGGTCTGTCGCCAAACCATCTGGATGAACAGGCAAGCGACGCCAGTCGCCCCATCTCTCCATCTCAAGAATATAGCAACGATGACCACAAAGCAACCTGGCAAGACTTTCTCAAGGTCGCAACATTCCCTACAGAGCTACTCGCTCACACCCCGTCGATCAATATACCGTCGCTCGAAGTGACAGAAGGTGCTGATCCTGTGCCACCTAAATCACCGTCTCCGTCTGCAACGACATCGTCATCCGGTTCCAACTCTGTATCACAGGGCAAGATCCGAGGCTTTGTTCCTACGGCCAACACAACGACGGCAGCCTCTACCTCTGCGGAAAGTGCTGCTATCGGAACCACCATAGCAACAAGCGCTTCTTCATCGGCCTCACTATCCCCGTGGGCAATGCAGTTGATGCTGCCGATGATCCCGAGCCAGTCAAGCTGCTTCTCAAGCAACTTAGCGAAATGCATGACCATTTACAACGGGAGCGAACGGTTCGCTGGAACGACTTCCTGAGGAAAGTCCGCGCTGAACGCAAGAAGGAAGGAGAGGCTGCTGTTGCTGCCGCTATGGCCGCCGCTGAAGCTCGATTCGAGGCGCCTGCAGTTATCTTGCCTGAAACCAAGTTGGCCGATGGCGAGATGATTGGAATTGCTGGTCTAGGTATCAAAGGAAAGGTTGGCCGGGCTAAGTGGAATGAGTTCAAGACGCTGGTTCTGGGCGGCATTCCTGTATCTTATCGTGCTAAGATCTGGGCTGAGTGCTCCGGAGCAACTGCGCTACGCATTCCCGGATACTACGATGATATCGTCACTCAGGGCGAGAAAGGCTTGGACGAAACGGTCGTGTCGCAGATCGATATGGACATCCGCCGCACGCTTACGGATAACATATTCTTCCGCAAAGGTCCCGGTGTAACTAAACTGAATGAAGTCCTTCTTGCGTATGCTCACCGTAACAAAGAGGTGGGCTACTGTCAAGGTATGAACCTGATTGCTGCCAACTTACTTCTGATTACACCGGCGGCCGAAGATGCCTTTTGGATATTGGCTAGCATTGTGGAACAAATCCTGCCTCAGGGATACTATGACCACTGGCTTCTTGCTTCGCGGGCCGACCAGCACGTGCTGCGTGAGTATGTCGCATCGGTCCTGCCTCGTCTTTCAGCGCATCTAGATGCCCTGGGCATTGAACTAGAGGCACTTACTTTCCAATGGTTCCTTAGTGTCTTCACTGATTGCCTATCTGCGGAGGCCCTGTTTCGCGTATGGGATGTTGTTCTCTGCACGCAAGACGGCAGCACTTTCCTATTCCAAGTTGCCCTAGCGCTGTTGAAACTCAACGAGCCGGCACTTCTAGGTTGCGACGGTCCTGCGGGTGTATACACGTATATAAATCACCAGATGACCAACCACGCCATCAGCATCGACGGCCTCGTCCAAGCCAGTGATGCATTGCGCAGGGTTGTCAAGCGCGAGGACGTCATGGAGAAGCGTGGACGGGCTCAGGAACGTGAGCGTGAAGTGCTCCGTCAGCGAGAATTACGGCTAGCAGCGGTTGTAGCCGCATCTTCGGTACCGTCGACATCGAGCTAAACCCGCACGAAGAGAACAAAAAGCAAAGGAAAAGACACATAAACTTAAGAAATGAATGAAGAAAGGACGACGACGACGACGACGGAGAAGATAAAATCGAATAACACCCCCTCCCTCCCCCTCTTTCTCTTTGTTTGATATCACACACCCCGATATGGATACACACTCATACTCGCATATTACACATAATGATGTTTGTTCTAGAAATGTTGCTTTGCTTTCTGATACCCGCGGCAAGCTAATGCGGTCGCTTGATTACTGATACAGCTGTTTATTTGATTCTATTTCAACTATTATATCATATTTATACAAATACTTGCTTGTAGATCCATTGTTCTGTTGCAACGTACTTTAACATCGTGCATCGTGCTTTAGTTTCATAGTTTCATTCTTCACTAGACTGCTGCTATAATTATAGTTTTATTTATGTCAGAATGGAAAAAAACTTGTTTTCAAATAGACTAAATGGCTTATAATCTTGATTCTTTAAATCCGTACCGTACCTTGGACCTTGCATATCATCCGATTCACAATGTCTTGCATGTGCATATTTACATGCGCAAAAAAAAGAAAAAAACAGAAACTAAACTAAATCTACACGTGATTGCAGGACTAACCAAATGCCGGAATTGTAAGATGAGGTACTTCGTTGCTTTTGATCTTCGCTTATACTGACCTGTTGTTACCAGACAACATCGAGGTTTCAATACATATATAGGAGATGAAAAAATTCCCGGCAGCCTATACTCAAATAAACCGATGAGTTTACTCTACAGTCTTGACTTGGGAGCCTGCAAACCACGAGAGTTGTAGTCTCTCTCAAGCTGTGCATTTAGAATCTTCTCGCGCTCCTCTTCACGAGTCCAGCCCTCGGCCGTCAACATACCGAGAAGATTACGGTACATCTCACGCTTCATGAGGCCGTAAATACCGGTACGGCCCTTCTCAGTCAACTTGCGAGACGCGACGAGTTCGAGGGCCTCATTAAGACCACCGAGGACGTCGACGATGCCAGTGCCCTGAGCTTCGGGGCCAGAAACACGCTTAGCCTCGAGAACGAGGGAGCGGTAAGTGTCGTGGTTGAGCTTCTCGCGGAAGACATGGGTCATCTGCGGCTTGAGGGGAACACCAAAGTCCAACTCGTTGAGGCATACGAAGCCGCGCGCGGGACTCATCACGCGGTAGTCGTGGTACATGGCGGTCATGAAGCCGCCGGCAAAGGCGTGGCCGGGCAATAGCGCGATTGTCGGCATGGGGTAGGTAGCCAGACGATACCATAGCTTATACAGGTGGTTGACGAAGAAGTCATGGCCGGTGCCGACGGCGTGCTGTAGATCGAGTCCGTTGCTGTAGAACTTGGGGATGCCAGATGTCGTGATCACCACGCCGATGGGGTACCGGGCTTCTAGGATATCGAGCGCCTCCAGTAGCGCCGAGCACACGGGGGTCACGAGGCGGTTGTCGGGACCATACGTCAGAGTCAGAAGGTATACGGCAGGCGCGGGTTCTGTGACCAGAAGCGAACCGCCGGGGTAAGGACCCAGGCCGGGGATGTTGATGCTGAATAGTTGAGCCATGGTTGCGACGGGGTATATATGGGCTTAGTTTGGATTGTATGTGGTGTTATTTAAAGATCCGAAGAGAGGGATATAATGGATGGCAAGACTTGGTAGAGAAATAAACTGTGTGGAACGACTTTTGAAGCTGTGGCTGGAAAGGAGAAGCGAGACTGGCTGACGATGGATGGCTAGAGGGAAAATATAAGAATAATTAAATTTGCCCAAACGGCGTTTCTACGTATCTGTATGAAAAGAAAAGAGCAAAAATGATCATAGCAGAATCAAGAACAATTACCCCGTCGAACCTTCGCCTCATTCAAGCTTCGTCCAGGGAAAGAGCTCTCTTCTCAAACAAGCAATAGCCGTGGACCGACGTTTAGTTGTATTTTGCTAGCCACTATTTAGTACATCGCGCTAATCCTTCTTCACATGATTGATGCGGTCTACACGGCAATAACTACAGCTAGCGTTGTCGCTACGTCCATATCAAGCGTGAGATTCCTTTTTATCACCACCCCAGACGTATGACTCGCACAGACCCACATTGTCCCCACTTTATCGGCTGCGCTAGGATAGCCTGTTTTGAAACCCTTCATGTAAACATGGAAGGATGCGTATAGAATGCCAGCTGGCACTTTCGGCCCTTGACAGCTGGCGGAGCAGCTATCGTAACTATCTGTCCAGATACCTTTTGGTTAAGCTGTCTTGGTCGCATAGTACATAGAAGAAGACGTTGTGCGCCTTTCTATTCAAGCGCAAGTCGCAAGTCGCAAATTGTCTTTTTTTTTTTTTTTAGTTTTTTTAGTTTTTACAATAAAAAACCTGCTCGTCATGGCGGAGCCGGCAAAGAAATCAAAGACCTTCGTCTTCTTCCACCCAGATCTAGGCATCGGCGGCGCTGAGCGTCTTGTTGTCGATGCCGCCGTAGGCCTACAAAACCGCGGCCACAAAGTCGTGATCTTCACATCGTTTTGCGATCCAGGCCATTGCTTCGAAGAAGCCCGAGACGGTAAGCACAGCCCCCCCCACAGCTATCGTTTCCCAATTGCCTATACTTCTAACTCTTGCTATGCGCTCAACTAACCATTTTAATTCTTTCACTTTAGGAACTCTCGATGTGCGCGTCCGCGGCAACCTTTTCCCTGCGTCGTTCCTAACCCGCTTGACCATCTTGTGCTCTATAGTTCGCCAGCTACACCTAATTCTACAAATCTATCTAACCGGCGAACTTGCCGCACTGAACCCCGACACCTTCATCATCGACCAGCTCTCGGCCGGCCTGCCAATGCTACAATACCTATTCCCAGCACCCGGCATCTTGTTCTACTGCCACTTCCCCGACATGTTACTTGCGCGCGGCCGAGACCAGCTCGCCAAGCGACTATACCGTGCCCCATTCGACTGGATCGAGCAGTGGAGTACCAGCTATGCCCACGCCATCGCCGTCAACTCCGAGTTCACTAAAGGCATGGTGGTCAAAACCATGCCCGGCTTAGCCCAGCGTGATCTCCGCGTCGTCTACCCCGCCATCGAGATCGACAGCGACAAGCCCGCCTCCTCGTCTAGCGCCAAACCAATCACCGCCGCAGAATCCGTGCAGTGGCTAGACGAAAAAGTCGTGCTAAGTATCAACCGGTTCGAGCGCAAGAAGGATATTGGCCTGGCTATCAAAGCATTCGCTGCTATTCCTCCCGCCAAACGTGCCGGCGTGCGCCTCGTCATTGCCGGCGGCTACGACTCCCGCGTTGCTGAAAACGTCGAGTACCACAATGAGCTCTCACAACTGGCGGCTTCTCTAGATCTACAGACTTACACCGCAAAGACCACCGTCACTGCTCTCTCCGCCCCGCCTTCTGCCTCTGTCCTCTTCCTACTTTCCGTGCCCGCCGCCCTCAAAACCGCCCTTTTGAATGCGGCACTCTTGCTCGTATATACCCCGTCGCACGAACACTTCGGTATCGTCCCCCTCGAGGCCATGGGCGCTGGTATCCCCGTACTCGCCTGCAATAATGGCGGACCCGTCGAAACTGTTCTCGACGGTACGACTGGCTGGCTACGCGATCCCACTGACATTCCCGCCTGGAGCGAGGTCATGGCTGCCGTTCTCGGTGACGAACAAGCTACCACACAGAGACTCTCTATGATGGCTGCTGCGGGCCGTCACCGTGTCTTGAACTTTAGTGTTGCTCAGCTAGGTGAGCGTCTAGAACGCATTTCTAACGATATCGATGATACTCCAAGACGCAGACCGCTGTTGACATCGTTCTTGAATATTACTGGCATCTTTATCACTTTTGGTCTGGGTCTGTTCGTTGCCCAGGTCTTGTTCCCACAACCTACGAGAATTTATCATGAATGAAGAAAAAATATCTAGGTTGTTGTTGGTAGTATCTTTGTAGAGTATCAAAGAAAAGCAGTTAGTCATATAGTAAGTCAACAGCTTGTGTACATATAAGAATATTCAATCATATCACTTTTATTCACAAACATGTTACGAAATGTTAAGAATTTGTTGAACAGTGGAATGTCAAGCAACATATGTAAATGACAACATTGTCTTTTTGTATTTCATTTCTATTCTCTTATCTACATTATATGTAGCATATACTCATAACCCATACATAGTGATTTCAATAAATATTGGGAGAAAAAAAACTAACAAGTTTCTTTATTGATCATCATTACCAAATAATTCAAGTTTCAAAATTAGTTGTCATCTTGACATATGAAGTTTTAAGGTATATAAAAAGCGAAAAGGGGAAAAAAAATATAGGTATAAAAAAGGCACTTTCGCTCAGCAATAAATTGAATGAAAATATAAAAAAAAGATAATAAGGAATCGTGTTTTCCTTATAACGAAATTATAATGAACAAAGCTAAGAAAGAAAAGAAAAGAAAAGAAACAATAGCTAAATCCGCCCAAAGAATGATAGTCAAGAGAATATAATATGTATGTGATGGCGATGATCGTTAGATATAGTTAAGAAAAAGATGCAGCATGATATGTCGAGATAGGATTGATACCAGGGATATAGTGATGAGTATGTAAAAAAGAAAAGGAGAAGTCCTATGCATATGTGCGGGAACAAGAGGTAAGGTATAGTAAAGTTATCGTCAGAGGGCCAGTAGGTTGTACGTTGCAAAATAGTGAAGTATCAGTGCCAAGAGGAATCACGGCCTTGTGACTAAGCGTAATCAACCTTCTTAGCGGTGTCGTTACTGCAGATACTAGCATTGGTATCCCGTCTTTTGGGAAGGAAACGGCTGCTATTACCACTAGTACCCGATGCGGCGCTTGAGCTATCAGTCATGCGAGTGCGGCGACGCATAGGCAGAGTCAAGCCTTCATCGCTATCACTGTCATCAGCATCGTCATCCTCCTCGAGACGGTGGGGAGATGCAATTGATGAAGGAGAAGGTGAGTGAGGCGCATCAAGTTGAACAGGGATGATGTTCTCTGAGGACTCAAGATCCATCATACCTTCCACGCGGTCTTTAGCTTGGGCCGGAGGCGTTAAGGAATCAGTGGTCCGGTAAATTCTGCTGGTAACATTGATAGCTTCAGATTCACCAAGGAACTCGCCATCTAGATCGGCCGATACGGAGCTAGCACCACTGAGAAGAGCCGGGAGTGACGGGTCAGACTGGTAGGCAGACACGTTGATGTTGGAACTGCTGCACCGGTTCTCGCTTGCAAGATTCGCTGAGGACACAGGACTGGCCAGCTCGCTTGGGCTACTCATAGGTGTACCAACAGTCTCACATGCTGACGACACAATCGACTGAGTCGAGCTCATGCCAGTGGATGCCCTAGTACGAGGAGTAGGGCTGAACGAGCCGGTAGCATCAGCACCGGAATAGTCAGTACTAACTTGGGACTCGAGCGATTGTGTAGGAAGAGTGTCGGGAGTAGCGAAGCCAACACTCTCACGAGCCTCGGGGATACTAGGCACGCGGTGAGCCGTCAGCGGACGATCGGCGCCTTCATGCAAAGATGTAGGGGTTATAGGTGACCAAGGCTCAGACCGAGTTGTGTTTTCAAGTGGGGTAAGGCAAAGGAAGTTGTTGACGCCCCGTGGGGACATGGCCGCAGTATAGGGGTTGCGGCTGAGATCGACTGACCGAAGAGTAGGGCGACCGTGACGAACCCGGCGAGGACTAGACGGCGCAGTAGCATTGGCAGTAAAAGAGACTGGCGACTGTGCACGTACAGTTGGGATATGGCTGTGGGTAGCACCCCGAGTACGAGACAGAGAGCGCAGGTTCTCGTCAGAGGGTAGCGTTGTCGTCTGCATAGACACAAGATCATCGCCGCTGTCAAAGACGGGCCGGTGGAGGCTAGCAAGAGAGGAATCAAAGGATGGATTGTGTCCAATGGACTTGCTGTGTGACTTGCGGTGAGATCTAAGAGAAGCCGTATGACGCAGATCCGAGGTGTAGCCAGGGTCCTCTAACGACTTCTCACGCACATGGTCGTGGTACATAGCCGGCGCACCAGGTTGGTGAGGGGTCGAAACCTCGGGGAAGATGGTAGCTAACGGGTCATAGACCATAGTAGTATTAGGCTTAGGAGACTCGGGAGTTGTGCCATAGACGAAACGCTGCAGGCTGTCTTCAGGGCGAAGACTGCGCCGACGACCGTCGTGAGGAGAAAGTGGAGTTGGAAGATTGAGACTGAGGCTGCTGTTGCCGTAAGAGTGACCCCTGGGTAGATCGCCGCATGAGCTTGCGGTGCTGCTGGGAGCGCGACGCCGGGTCTTGCTGTGTCGCGCTCCCCGCCTCCCAAAGGGTGCATTACCTTGCCTACGGCTTTCTTGACGGCCGATCGTGCCCTCTCAAGGAATGTAAGAGGAACGACGGCATGGTCCAGCTCCTTCTCATCTACCTGGATCTTGCGGCCACGAGACGGCTTAGCAGGATCAGTTTCCTCGAGCCATGTCTGGACGTCGGGAATATCGGCAATAACCCAAGGGTGACGCTTGATATCACGAACACGGATACGCTTTTCGGGGTCCTTGGTAAGCATTTGCTGCAAGAGATCCCGGAGCTGTGGGTCGACTTCCTCGTATACCATGTCGTTATCGTCTCTGTAGGGTGCGCGGTTTTGACGCTGGTACAAAGAAGTAGTATTAGGTGATGTTGAGGGGTCAACGGGCGCAAGACGCTGGGGTGAAATGAAGACATCCTCAGTTGCAATCTTCTTGAACATTTGGTACTCATCCTCGGCAAGGAATGGAATGCGAGCATAGACGAGGCAATACAAAGTGACACCAAGAGACCAAACGTCGATCTGCTCGGAGACCTTGAACTGCTCCGTTTCTAGATCAGTGTAGCACAGCTCAGGCGCAAAGAATGCTGGTGTGCCGACGGTCTTGGCCAGCTCACGGTCGTCGTCAAAGTCCATAGCCTCGGACTCAGAAATGGTGCCGTCGTTTTCGCCTTCTCTGATGGGCCGGCCAAAATAGGAAACGCCAAAGTCGGAGATCTTGACACGGCGGTCCTTGGTCCACAGCAGATTTGCAGGCTTGATGTCACGATGAACCACACCTTGGTAGTGGAGATATTCTAGGCCGAGGACAGTGTCACGGAAGGTAGAGCGCGCGGTATCGAATGTAAAGCAAGGGACGTATGAAAAATCATCAGCAAAAGCATCGTGTGTAATGAGAGGGTTATAATCGAGAGATGAGTGAGAGATGATCGACTCGCTCAGACTAGGTGCACGGCCACGAAGAGGTCGGTCCTCGTAGGTGTAAGAAGCAGAAGTATACATGTTGCTGTCGAGAGCAGCGGAGATAGGGTCCTGGTGCTCGCCTTCCTCCAAGATGCCACCCTCATTCATGCCCGTGAAATGACGGGAAAGAGAAGAAACGGAGTGGTTTCGAGACGGAGCACGCGAGGTGGCACGTGATGCCACAACTGAACTCGGGACAGAAGATGTTTGGGCATGCATCAGGGCAAAGTTGTTGGTAGAGACATTTCGAGACACGGAAGTGCTACTACCATCTTCTCCGCTTTGCTCCATTGCCTTCCAGTCGGGCTGCTCCATGTGTTGCGCGCGATCCTCCTCCTGCTGAATCAACTGCAAATTGCCAACGTGTTCACGGAGGCGCTGCTGGTTCAGGTAAGACTCGGCCTCGGAGAAAGAGGATGAGCGCATATCCTGCTCAACACGGCGACGTTCATGGGCGCAGATGTGAGGGAGACCCTTCTTGCGCCAGCAGATCTCGCCGAGCTCGACATACTCAAGGACCATGTAGATCTTCTTGAGAACAGGGTCGTCGATGACTTCGAGTAGGGCTACAACATTGGGATGACGGATCTTTTTCAAGATGGCAATCTCACGCATAGTCTTGCGGTCGGTCTCGAGCTGGGCGGTGACTCTGCCCAGGCGGCGCTTCTTGCTGAAGCGAGGGATAATTTTGATGGCCACCTCTTCCTGAGTTTCAAGGTTGTGGGCACGCTTCACTTTACCGTGAACACCACGGCCTAGCTCCTTGATAACTTTGTACTGGTTGATGGCCTTGCGCCCGTCGGCCGAGTGCTTGAGAGCCTTATTGGTTCTAGGAATCCAGGGAGGAATATTAGCGAAAGGCTCAAGAGAAGGAATGCAATGCAATGCAGGAGAAGAGTAAGAGGTTGCGACTCAGAAACTTACTCTCTAACGGTGTGGTTCTGCAGCGACTGCGGCAGAGGACTGGGCGTAGCGGCGGGCGAGATAGATTCTGTGGGCGAAGCCACGATACTGAGAGTGTTACGGGGGGGTCGGAGGGCTGACTAGCCCCTGCGATGTCGTCAAAGACGCTAAGGACGGCGATGCTGAATGGTGGTTGAGGCCAGACGAAGGGGTGGAGGTCACGGCAGCAACGGTATCAACGGGGCAATCCTCAGCGGACTCTGGGACATCGAGAGGCTGGCCGGGCTTATGCGGCAGCGACGGCAGAGGGGGAAGTGGCTCCATGGCGGCGAGATGATCGAGTGCGGCCCTGGTCGTATGACGACGACATAGTGCACAAGAAAACAAAGGGAACAGTCCCCTAGTGGCGACGCACAAAGGCGGCCAGTTCCTGATGCGACGATCGAGATTATCGACGGTGGCGACAGGCGACGGCGGGGTTTAAAGCGGTCTTGGTGGATGTCGAGGCCGGTATCGTTCAGTGAAGTATTTTGTTGTATAGCTAGCTCAATTCGAGGCGTTCATTTAATATTGAAGGATAGTCGGGCGATCAATTCAAATTGGTCGAGAGTCGAGATGCAGAAGAAAGAAAAAATAAAATGTGGTGTAAGGTCAACAATCACAGCAATGGTGCAATGAGGCGAAAGAGAGAGAGAGAGAGAGAGAGAGATAGCGCTAGAGAGAAAGAGAC
>RHDR01000512.1:0-23417 GCA_009806295.1 Davidsoniella neocaledoniae
AAACCATAGAACCTATGGAGTGAAAATTGAAAGATCAAAGTAGTATAAGCAAGTAAAAAAGGCTTAATCTAGTTGAGATAAATCAATATAACTATGACATGACTAGTTAGCCTAGTCAAGAACATAAAAACAAGGTTTAAAGTAGATTTTCACTCAGACTTTTGCACATGACAGCAAATATAAAGTAAAGTTTCTGCAAATGTCGACAAATATTCTAGTCAGTGACGATCATTCGGGCTAGCAGTTGAACCCTGAGCATAGCTAAAAGTAAATGTAGAAGAGATATCATAAATCAAATATAAAATCATAAGTTTCCACTTCAACTTATGCATTTGAAAGCAAATGTAGGGTGCGCAATAGACCAAAGCCTCTTAATGGCAACCATTATATACATCAACAATCCTACTAGTCTTAAGCCTATAAGCAAAGCCTAATCACATTCTGACTAACCCTAGGCATAAGAAGAGGCACTAGTTGAGCTGGCCAATGAAATCTTATTACTTTTGACCCACAAAAAATCCAAAATAGGCAATTCAAGCTAACCAATCACAGCATGTAAACCATACAGCCAATCAGAACACGAACAGATGACGAAGGATTCTTAAGACCCACAAAACATCGAGTATCAATATCAACTCAAAGCTATTTTGTTTTTCCCCACTTATTCTCCACTTATTCTCCAGCTAAACTACAATTCAATTCAACTTCAACTTCAACTTCACGCTTATACAGCTACGCGCAGCTACGCAAGTATGAAAGACCTAGGAGAAAGTTTTCCCCTAGGCATAGTGGTGGTGAAGGAATAGGCTAGGAGCATTTCGATGAAATCTCTGGGCAGACACAGACCCTTCTTTCATTTTTTTTTCCGTAGTTAACTGTTTGATTTTCCTCATGTTTTAGTTGTTTTCTTCAGCTTTGAATAAGCTGGCTAGGATGAGTTCCTACAGGCGATTTCTCATGCATGGCTGGTCACGCGGACATCAAAAATAAACTGTAGGGTTACAACATGGCCGATCTCAAATCGAAGGCCCAGTTAAGACGTTGGGCGTGGGCGACAACGCAGACACGCATTTACTATTATCATTATTATTTTTATTAAATAATATTCTAGCTGTGCATAGAGTAGTAACAACAAGGAACGAGGCCCTGATTAGGTTCCTGTCGATGGCTAGCCGGCCTTCCTTTTTAGGCTTCTAGTAGCTTAGCACTTGGTTGTATAGCTATTCTATCGTTGAAATATTGTCTACAACTATGATATGATAATGAGGCTCCGGCGCATTAAGAGGTAGACGTCGAAAGAAATAGATGGCTAGGACCGGACCCCCAAGGAGCTAGGGGTCACGACAAACACTAACGGCTTCTAGTAGATTAAGCGGGCGTCGAGGGGATGGATGGGGTGGTCGAATAGCCGACCACTTAAGCTCAAACCAGTGGGAATAAAAAACAGACGACTAAAATCGTACTACTCACTCATTGATTGCTGTCTCTACTTGGGTTATCACTGCTACTATGGACGTATGTATGTACATACATACATACATACATTAAATATGTGTTGCCGCATTTATCATTGCCGCTACTACTGTAGTCTCTTAAGTGTGCCGTTACGCGGACTGGGACTGGTATGTAGATGTTTAGACTAAGCTGCACGCAGGCAAGCACACACAAGGAAGTAAGGAAACAGGGAAGCAAGGAAGCATGGCAACAGGGAAACAGACGAGACGATCAGCGGTATGCAAAAGCGCAAACGCCATTGGAAGCTCTGACTGTATTGTGGGATGTGCGGGCTAGGGAGAGCAAACTGACCGACTCGTTGGGTGAGTATTCGTAAATGCAAATGTAATTATAGCCGGCTGTAGTTGAGATCTTACAATTGAGCACTGTATACTTCATGTATGGGCAACTCACTTGACTTGTAGCTGATTGACTGGACGGTAATAAAAGACTTGAGACTAGGCAGAATGTGGTGCGTGTTTGGAACTAAGAACTGTACATACAAGGGCTCCTGAGCGTGGCGTGACTATCAATAGGCAAATTCCATGTTTGGGTTCGCTTGCTCTGCCGCAGGTTGGTTCGTCAATCCAAGTTGTTGGTGGCGTTAATACATATGTATGTATACAGATATAAATAACTAGTTGTATCTCAATGTACATACATTGTGTAAATTACATATATACATACATTATAATTAGACAAATAGCGAACGCGTTTGCGTCACAAGAAGAGGGAGAAAGAGGCCCAACTGGGCTGTGCTATAATAATCTCCAAGATCGCGACTAAAGGTATGCTATGCTTGAGCCGGTTGATGTCGCAAGTCAATGTCGCAAGTGGCAATTGTCTGGCACTGTTCTGTTTCCACGGTGTCTCCAGTTGTTCCCCAGCATATCCCCAAGTATATCGAATACAGAAGCATGGCGCAACAGGCTCCTTATAACCCTGGCACACCATAACATCCCAACAGCCGATCCAGGTGGGCTGCCCAGGCGGTTCTAGGCTCCGGAAAGATTCCTCGTGACCAAGCCCAAACGTCTTAGTGTCGGTCGGTCCCTATCCTGTGCGTGGCCGGATTTGAATTGGCATCCCAATCAAACTAATCGAACTAAGTTAGAGAACCTAAAGCAGGAATCCTGGAAAATGATTCCAATTGATCGTTTGGCTGTGCTCAAGGTACTGATTACGCCGCATTCCCATACAAACGGTACCTTGAACGTCGTGAGCTGGGCTTGCCCGAACAAGGGCTCTTGCCTTCTTTTTATTTGTACTTTGTTGTGCACATTTATAACGGGCAGTTGCTCAACCCACGACACACTACCTGCCCGCCTACAAACTCCTTTTCTTTAACTTGTCTTCGTCTGTTCAATTCTTCTTTCCCGTTTTTCTCCCTGCCTAACTTCTCAACCTACCTCTTCTATCATCGACTTAGTAGCCAATCTAACTATCTATTTATCATTCTATACCATCATCATCAACTTTACCAACGTCGTCTTTGTAAAGCATCGCATCGCATCGCATCGCATCGCATCGCAAGATCCATCTACAATTCTCTATCCGCCCACCTGGATTTGTGATCCACTTTCGCTCATCTTTTTGTATTAATAGCTTCACCTTCAACTGCTGGCTTTTCTTTATTGCTGCCTCACCCTCTACCTACTACCACTGTTACGACTATCTCTGCGCCTTTGTTTTTGTCGTTTCTCGCCTTTAAATCTTTATATTCGACTTGCAACAATTTGTCTCGCAGCCCAAATTCAGCCAACTCCTGTTTTTGTTGTTATTCTTCTTGTTGCTTTTGCTGTTGACGCCCCTGCTAGCTGATACGACTCTATCATTCCATATAAACAACACCAATAAATCCTTCGCCAGCAAGAGCCTTTGACATCTCCATAGATTCGGGCTCTATTTTCCATCATGGCCGTCATTGACTGTGAAGACAATGCGTGAGTCGTCTCTCTCAACCCCTCTGCCAACTTGTTGATATTTTTCCTATCACCGATATACAATGCAAATAAATGCAAATTCAACTCGCTCCTATCCCGAGACCTGCTGCCAAGCAAGGACTATTGGAGACGATATGTCATCTCCAATTACTGTGAAATTCCCTGCGTCAGGCCGCAACGGCGCAGCTGTACGGCTGCGTGATTGCACGCTTCATCGTTGTTTTGGATCTGAATGGGATCTTTATTGGGGAGCTAGCTACTTGAAGTTATCTGCTTGAAGCAGATAGCTTTGAGCCATCTGATTCATGGCTAACATTGTGTGCACAGTTACTATCCTACTGACCGAATTGTTTTGTCATCCCAGCGCAAGCGCTACAATATCAGCATCCACTCGCAGTATGTTAATCATTATACCCTGCAATGCGCCCCCAATTAACATGTTCTCCCCCACAAAAATAGACACTGGCAGTTGCGTGCCTTGATGGGTCGGCTGACCGACAATGTCATTTGTTTCCCCGGTGGCCTCAATAAACAAATCCACATTCTCAACGTCGATACACGCGAGCGATTTGCCGTCAAGCGGCTTTCCTTTATGCCAAGATGCTTGACGGCTGGCGAAGGCTGGGTTTGCTGCGGTGGCGAACATGGCGAATTCTCCGCTATCCAACTTGTACCGCCCACCTCAACCAAGGATACCGATGTTGACATGGCCTCAACTGATGGTGCCCCCTCCACTGATTCCGACGTGCAGCAAATTCCCAAGAGCGTTAAGTTCGCCCGTGAGCGGGTCAATTGCGTCACTATGTGGTTCCCCGTTGACCAGCGAAGCCAAAACAACATGGGTGTCCAGCAGCACCCTGGAGCGTACAATGAGCCGATTGCTGTCCTTGCCAACAACGACCAAACCGTGACACTGGTCGGGCTAGAGAGCTTTGAGAGCAGAGACAACCAGCCTCTATACTCCATTTCATACCCCGACTTCGTCAACCGTGCGCTGATCTCGCCAAATGGAGAGTATCTTGTAGCTGTTCTCGATGACCCATTCCTATATGTTCATTGCCGCATGGAAAATCCTCTTTGGATACTAGGAGACAGCATCAAGCATAAATATCATTGGCAGAAACTACCCAAGATTCGTCTCAAGGGCCAGTACGATGACGACAAAACCGAACATCGGGGAAGTTTCGCTCTTTCTTTTTCACCCACCGGCCAATTCTTGGCCGTTGGAACTCAGCACGGCGTCATCTCTATCTTCAATGTCGATAAACTGCGCAGCTCTGGAGATGAGGCGCTGATCAAAACTTTCAATTCTTCACGTGCTGGTAACTCATATGGAGCCATTCGTGACATGGCATTCTGCCCTGGAAAACTCGGATTACTTGCCTGGACTGAGGATCGAGGGCGCGTCGGTATCGCTGATGTGAGCAGCAACTATCACAAGCGACAAATAGTCGAGCTGAGTGACCGTTCGCAGTTTGACCAAATCTACATGTCAGACAAGTCGGGCATCTGCCTATCTACCCTTTCCAGAATACAACATGCTCAGCTTCTTGAGCGTGCGTTCTACCAAGGTTCTAGCAGAAGAGATAATCATCAGGTTAGAGATGTTAACTCGCGATCTATCCCACCTGGTAGCTCAGATATCAACATGAACCCTAGAACGGCCCCTAATACCATCCCCGTTAGCAGCCGTCCCTTATTCGAGTCTGTTCTCATTGGTCATAGTCTACGCAACTCCATAGCTCAACATCATCGCAGCTTGCCTCCCGCATCTCTACTGCTTGAGAATAATGCCGGCACCGAGACTAGTACCACAGGCTATGATCGGGGAACTACCCGTCCATTTGCCGTTGCCTGGCCTTCATTCCTACGTGACGCATCGGAATCATCGGATGGCCCGTATAGCGACATCTTTAGCCATTTCGAAACTCTCGAGCCATTATTTTCCAACAGTGCTGTGCTAGCTGCTGAGGCTCGTTCGTCACGCCGTAACCTTGATCGCCACAATCTCACAGATGCCAATAGTGGCGAAGGAGATGGTAGTGATAGTGACGCTGCTACTATTCTTCCGTCCACTCTCGTCTACCCCAACATCCCCAACGTGAGAGTCCCTAGTCGCGCAGTATCTTATTCCCACTCACCAAATGACAACACTTCTGGTCTTGTTTGGGGCCCTAATGGAGACGTCCTGTAAGTTCCTAGGATAACTATTTACTTTATTCAGACACAATACTAACATCATCTTTTAGATTTGTCGGCTCTGAAAATGGCCTCTATGAGCTTCACATGAGCACCCCATACTGGAAGACGAAGTCCAGCATTGAGCTGCGCTAATTTCTTATCTGATCTATCACGATAAGCCTTCACACCCTCGCTCATTTTTCTTACTTTTTTTTTCGTTTTAATACGCCAAATCACTTGCGATTTGTTGTACGCCATAATGTCTAACTCGACGAATTTGTTTTGTCATCTTTGAATGTATACCCTTCCCAGTTCTGTTTGCGACGTTTCTTGATTTGTTTTACTAAGGGTCTTGAGGTGGCAGAACATTTTTTAGATATTGGCCTATAGACATGGAGTTATCAGGAGTTGATCAAGTTCATGGAGTTATCAGGAGTTGATCAAGTTCATATAATGATGAACATACATACTTACATATGAAATATATTTATCTCTTTTTTTTTCTTAAAGAAGGAATATAAGTCCAATATTAATACAATAGCTTCTCGACTTCCTCTGCAATAGCCAAAGAACTTGTCAGGCCTGGGCTCTCAATGCCAAGTAGATTCACCCAGCCTGTATAGCCATCTTCCTTGCGAATAATGAAGTCCTGGAAACCTTTCCCTTCGCCTACAGCGCCTGCCCGGGCTAGTTTTGGTCGGATTCCAGAGTAGTCTGGCTCTAGTAGCATCGTGTCTACTGACGGCAGATACTTTTGAATCTCGACAATAGCCTCGGGTAGTCTAGCGCTGTTTACAGTCAAGTCGTCAGGAGAATCGACCCATTCGACGTCTGGCCCAAAGCGTAGCCGGCCTGCAAGATCTAGCGTTAAATGCGTCCCCAAACCACCGCCGCCAGGTGTTGGCGCCGGATATATCAGACGCCGTATTTTAGGCGACGATCCTGAGTAGGAAAAGTAGTTTCCTTTGGCATAGAACATGCTACGTTGACAATCTTGGGACACTATTAAGTTGTGTAAATCGACGGCTCCCAGGCCTGCAGCATTAATGAGTGTTTCGGTGGTGATGTTGCTGACTTCACCAGAGCAGGCGTCACGCACACCGAGACGCCATCCAGCCGAGCCGAGCTCGCCCAACGGTTCGACGGCGACAACAGCCGAGTTCAAAGCAAGCGTACCACCAGCCTCCGTGAACAGGCCCAGCAGTGCCGCCATGAAGCCATGCGAGTCGATAATACCTGTCTCGGGACTCTCTAACACCCCCGCAGCGGCACGTACTGCTGGTTCCTCACGAGCCACCTCATCCATTCCGACCAACGCATCGGGACTTGTAGCTGGGCAGCAGCAGCGTCCAGTTTGTTTAGTGCTTCTAGCTGTGCTGGTGTCTGGGCAACGATCCATTTACTGAGTCGGGCATGGCCGACGGCGTGGGCGGCGCTGAAGGCGTAGGCGAGTTGACGGCCACGGATGCATAGGCGAGCTTTGAGGCTGGAGAGTCCGTAGTAAATGCCAGCGTGGAGTACTTCGCTATTGCGAGAGGACGTCTCGGTGCCGACTGCTGAGCGGCGCTCGAGGAGTAATGTGCTAGCTGAGGGGTGTTCTTCGGCTAGACGCCGGGCAATAGCGAGCCCGACAACACCGCCGCCGACAACCTAAGATGGGATGGAGTTAGTCTTTTTGGTCATGTATATGATCAAAATGGTAGTCTTACAACGTGTGTGAAATCGGCGCTGCGTGATGCAGACGCCGAGAATCTGCGGACAGCTACTGTAGAACGAACAATGGCTCTGCGAGAAAACATAATGATCTGATAAGCTACGATAGAGTTCTAGATTTTACTTCTCTATGGCAACATATGACTGAACGTACGTATATGTGCTCAAACCTATCCGCCATAGTTTCCACTAATCACACCATTCGATCGCAGCTCCAAGTATACTGTAGTCCCAAGTATAGCTAACATAGAAGCTGGCATTTGGCAATAGAATTGGCTAACAAAGGTCGGATCCTGGTCATGTGTGGAGAACTCCACATAACCCTATATTGGCGTTCACAAGTCACAACCCTAACCATGGTATGCCTTCAACTTTGACTACCAATGTATTTCTCCACCGTGGAGACTTATTAGCCAGTCGGGCGATCTCCATTAGGAAAGCTTAATCCTTTTAATGTTACAATAAGGTAATCTATCTCTGGAAAGAAGGCCGGTCCGCGTAACTCCAGAATTTAGTGCTTGGTCGACGTATTATTACTTATCTTGTGTGTTATCAATAGGCTTGGCTAATGTGCGAGTAAGTTGATTGTATTTACTGTAGTGAGTCTGAGAAAGGCAAAGCAAAAGAGAACCAAAATTCAGCATCAAGTACTCGTAAGGTATCATCTCCAATATAAACTAAAGAGAACTCAAGCCGGAGAGCCAGCCCGATATGTTCGTAGAAATACATTTTGATGGAGAAGATAACTACCGTTTCGGCTGGGCGAGATATGACAAGTCAAAAGCGGAAACGCGCGTTTTATTTCTTGGGCCACTGATAATACCAAGATAAATAATAAACAATGTGCAGCTTGCCGGCCGGCTCCGGTCCATGGCCTTCTATAAGAGACGGGCATCTGCACTTGTTTTTTTTTCTTTTTCTTTTGGCTAGCCAAGTTAGTCTTTTCTAATAACCATCCAATACTGAGCATCCTCAGCTACCCATACACATCGATAATCACAATGGTCGCTTCTTCCACGGCTACTGTCACGGCTGCTCCTCCTGCGGCCAACATCACCATCGCCGCCCGCAAGAACGAAAAACTTTGCCCGTATCGTGACCGGCGGCATTGCCCTACCCGGAATCCCATCCTTCACCGACGCCTACCAACAACGCCAATGGCAGCTTGAGCACATGGCAGGAGCCTTCCGGGTATTTGCCCGCAAGGGCTTCACCGAAGGCGCCGCCGGCCACATCAGCGTGCGCGATCCAGTCGACCCGACGACTTTCTGGATTAACCCGATGGGCGTACACTTTGGCATGCTCACCGCGGCAGATATGGTGCACGTCGACGAAAACGGCACCGTTATAGGCGGGAATCGGCGTGCTGTGAATGCCGCTGGTTTTATGATTCACTCGGCCATTCACCGCGCTCGCCCAGATGTACATGCTGCGTGTCACGCACACTCGGCTCAGGGCAAAGCTTGGAGTACCTTTGGTCGTGGGATCGAGATGTTGAACCAGGACGCATGCATCTTCTGGAACAACCATACCGTCTACAAGAACTTTGGAGGCGTGGTCCTGGCTGCCGAGGAAGGCGTGCGTATCGCCGAGGCGCTGGGTCCTCAGAATAGATCCATCATTCTGCAGAACCACGGCCTTTTGACTTGTGGTGGTACGGTTGACGAGGCTGCCTATCTATTCACGCTTTTGGACCGGACGTGCGAGGTTCAGATGATTGTCGAGAGTACTGGCCTAGAAAAGAATATTATTGATGACAAGGAGGCCGAGTACACATACGTCGTCGATGCTGACCCGGAGACCCTTTATTCCGAGTTTCAGCCCGATTTTGAGTACGAGATCTGGAAGTCAAACGGCGAGATATCCAAGGGCCCGTCCATCTAATGAGGGATGACAATGTATACACTGTTGGTAGCTAGCTGATAGGATGTCACTAAACTTAATGAGTAATGACTATTTTATACAATGCTTAGAACTTCACTCTCCTACTATGTAAATATAGATGTGACATGTAACTCAAATGCTACTGCTACCTAATTCTTAGTTCAACATGGCTGAAAAAGCCTCGCCAATAGCATCACCACCCGCCCCAGGGTTGCCGCCCTTCAAGTCTTTGTTAGTAGCCTGGACAACGATACGCTTGTAGCTTGTCAAGGCCGGGGTACCATTATCCGTGACCTCCAAGATGATGTGTATCTTTTGACCCTTCAGTACTGGCTTCCGGCTTAGTAGTTCTACACAGCACTGCTCATAGCTAGGAAGTTGGACGTCAACAATCTTATCATCACCATCTACAGGAGTTATCTTGAGCGGCTCAACTTCGATGAAAGCGCTCCATTGAGTTGCGCTAGGCTCGCGGTACCGCCACCATTTATATGTCAACACGTCTCCATCTGGATCGTATGTGCCAGAGGCATCTAGACGCAAGATACTTCCCGCCTCTAGGTCTAATTGAATTGGTACAGATCCAACCGACCCGTTGACGGATATCACCGGGTGGTGATTAGTCTTGACACCATCGCCAAGAGTCCACTGTATACGAGCTGCAAAGTCGTTCTGGAAATGCTGACGCCAGCGCCAAATAGACGCTTGTGAGCTCTTGTAGGTCCGTCCATCTTGGCCAACTACTACGTCGTGACAGTCGCTGTAGTGATTATTAGCCGTTAGCCCTGAACCCACCGTGGTTTTTTGATACCGTCCTCCCCAAGATCCATATTCCGGGTTCTCGCTATCTCCAAGTCCGTTTTGAATCAGATACAAGAAAGTTGGCGTATCACCTTCTGGAATGAACATGTAGTCGGGATAAGCAGATCCAAGCGGTCCAATTTGAATATTGGTCTTGAACCATTCTGGTGTCAGTTGACTGAAATCAGGTCCACCCTGATCAAAACCGTAGTACCGATCACCCGATATGCCAGTCCACGTGGCTAGGCCGTACTGGTTCCAACCATGGATAGAGCATATGTAAAAGATGTCTGGGAATGTGGCGCGTATCCATGAACCACAGTCGTCCTGATCAGAGATAGTATACACGCGCATCTTAGCTCGTATAGCCGAAAATGCCTCTGGAGTTTGAGAAGAGCGTAGTTTCCATAGCGCCTGTGCAAGAACGTTTGCACCTCCCCATCCTAAAATCCACAAAGGGGCGTCGTTAGGTTCGAGAAGACGATCAATCAATAGTTGGCCGCCCTCTGAAATGGGAACATCATCACCCACAGCTTCAAATCCGTATACCTAAAGACGATATATCAGCTTCTGAAGAAGTTTCCAATTGCAAGGTGTGTACATACTGCAGGTCCTGACTTGACGATGCTCCGTAGGTAGTCCGCAGACGGATACGGAAAGTCTGAGTGTACGTTCTTGTTCAAGCTCTCTATGGTGCCGCTGTAGGCATTAATGATCTTGGTCATATCTTGAGGGCATACTTTGGCCGGCATCCATGTTGACGTGCAAGCAACAAGGCCCTCAGTGTTGAATTGGTTGCTGTAGAGAAGGTAACGGACGAGAGACTCGGCATCGTCTGGCTCATTCGAGATATCTGATATGATGAAAACCCTAGGCTTGCTTGGGAAGCCACCAAGAGGTCTTGCGAAAGCCATGTTCGATAGCGTGAGATGGTCGTGGATGGCTAGTGACGTGGATGAAGTTAGAGAATGAGACAACAAGAAGGTGGTAGGCCGGTTGATCGTCGAGATATAGCTCTACTTTGGGCGTTTGAGAAGATGGCAACAGTCGAGATAAGCCGCGGCCGGGCGAAGACAAGATTTAAGAAGTGAGCATGATAGAAGAAAGGAAATGACAAGCGCCAGTTGACGAGTTGGTGATGGGTTTGATGATGGAGCTAAGCACACGTGGATCAATTAATTGTGTAGGAGGGAGAAAAAAATAGTGCGACATAAGGTCAGCTGTGAATTCAATGGCGGGGTTTTCTTGGTAACAAGAGAGAAGGTTATGAAGCCCATTCAGGCAATTACAGCGTTTGTCTGTAAAAATAGCTAGTGATATTGAAACCATCACCACCTCCATCTCGGAACAATTACCTCACCGACCACTACTATCAGGCGGGCTAGGCCGTCTTTGGATGTACATATTAGTTGCACAACTAATAAAATCATAAATGAGCCGCTAAACTCCCGAAGAATACGCCGATATATTGCGTGTAAGTCACGAGGCTGGTGTTTATAGTTACGATATTCGCTCAATATTTGGTGGTCGTCATCACAGTCACTGTTAATTTCCAACCACTAAGCGCCCTTAATCCCCAGTGTGCAAGTCTATGTGTCTTTATTTTCCTTATTAGGAAGTGTTAACCACCACATAGCAGGGTTTCCCAGAATCCCAAGGTGAGATTCTTTGTGCCCTTTTAGGCCAAAATGCGGAGTTTGTTACTAGTCGGGTGTTCCTTGAATAAGGGCCTCTGACGTTTAGATCGCCTAAGCCAAGCGACGACAAACGCATACTCTGCGTTTACTATTCAACCAAACTTTGGCATTTTCTCGAGGTTCGATGGAAACGAGTACCACATTGGGCCAAATCGCTGACCGCAGCTTCTCCAATTTCAAGTTACAAATATAGTTCTGACTCGTGTTTATGGTGCAGTTCGTCTTCTAGCACACAGTAACTCCAATATATCTGTTTGCTTTCTAGCTTATACAATATAACGCTAGAAGAACTAAGGTCAGGCAAAGCCAAGACTTTAATTGCACTAGATCAAGAAAAAATAGAAATATGTTTCGCTAGCATCACGCTCTTCTAAACTACTACAATAGTTCGTGTCAGTTAGAGCTCGCCCTTCTAAGTCCTATGACAGGTTCAAAAATGAGCAACAATTAGTCTTTCGTCAAGACCCAGCCCAAATATGTCACTAGCCTTGTACCGAATAGTAGTATGGGCTTCCATAATCTAACATGAACAAAACAAGCAAAATAGCAAACCTTGTTTATCCAGATTCTCACCCGATAGAAACTTACCCAATGTGGTATTACTAGACGCTCAAACCCCAGATTCTCCTCTTCCCCGGATTTTTGTTTTTAGTCTTTGACGTTGCATGATCTTCTTCCTTTCGTAGCGTGGCAAACACAAATCGAGATGGAGTTTGTCTGGCCTGGCAAGTTCTTTATCCTCCAGGTTTCCAACACAATAGTGCAACCTTGTTTTTCTGGGGAAAATGACTAGGAGCCGATGGATCGTGGAGTCAGGGATTCACGATGGGAAGTGCTACAAGGCCCTCGTCGTGACAAAAGACTAGCTATATTCCGCTTTCTCATATGCGAAGCTTGTCATAAAGTATAAAAGGATTTGTATTCCCGGATATGGCGATCATGGAAACAGCTTCGTCCCACAGCAACTACGATCAGACAATCGAAGGCTACGTTCATAGCATATAAATATCTACTTCTTTTTTTATCGTCACTCAATATCGTCTTCTCTTCTCAGTCAGCAAATACCACCAATAAGAAAAATGGTAGCTAATCCCCTCGAGGATGCCGAAAAGGCCAAAACCGAGCATCTTGATGTGCCCATCGACACACATCTTGCCAATCTCTCTAACCAAGAGGAGCACGAGCTATCCAAGTGGGACTCCATTAAGAAGTACCCCCTTGCCTTCTTCTGGTCGCTCTTCTCTGTTTGGTGCGTACTTCTCGTGGCCTTCGAGAACCAAGCTTCAGGCAATATTCTCAGTGTGCCTGAGTTCCGCAAAGACTTTGGTTATTACTATGAAGGCGACTGGGTTTTATACGCAAAGTGGCAGAGCGCATTCCAGGGTGCTCCAGTCGCATCGTAAGTAGAAGCTTGTCCCTTAAAGCATAATAGATAGTATTTTGGCTGACAATACTGCTGATAGTGGTATCATCGGCGCTCTAGCGTGCGGTTCTATAGCTGATATGTTTGGCCGCCGTGCGGTGTTCATTGGTTGCTTGGTCATCACATATGCCGCTGTCACTATGGAGTTCGTAGCTACATCCAATGAACTATTCTTCGGCGGCAAGTTCCTAAATGGCTTCGCCGTAGGTGCTCTGGCCTCGGTGACTGTTTCTTACATTGGCGAGGTATAAACTCCACAAACTATGTGATCCTTGATACCATAGCTAACTTCTTTGTGCTTTAGATTACGCCCCTCGCTCTTCGTGGTCTCCTCACGTGCTTATCCGCGTTGTCTTATACTCTCGGTCCTCTTGTCGCTGCCATCATCGTCAACGAAACTGGAAGTGGCTCTACTCGCTGGGCCTATCGCGCTGTCTTCTGTGCGCAATATGGATTCGCCGTGGTCGCCACTATCATGGTTCCATTCATGCCTGAATCTCCCTGGTGGCTTGCTTCACGAGGTAAACAAGATGCTGCGTTGCGCTCTTTGGCTCGCCTAAGCAGTACCGGTGACGAGGGACGTATGCGTCTAGCGGCTATCAACCAAACACTTGACGAGATTAAGCGCGAAACCCAGGGTGCTACGTATTTGGAATGTTTCCGCAAATCGAACCTCCGTCGTACCATCATCTCCATTGCGCCTTTGTGCATCCAGTCGCTATCTGGTATCGTTTTCGTTGCTTCTTATGCTACCTACTACTACCAGCTGGCTGGCTATTCTACCTCCGCATCTTTCAAACTCCAGATTATCCAACAATGCGTTTCGCTTCTAGGAAACATGATGTCTTGGTATCTCGTCGACCGCATGGGCCGTCGTAATCTTACATTCTACGGCCTTGTCGTCTTAACTATCATCCTCTGGATCACCGGCGGTCTAGCCGTCTCAGGCACCCCCGGAGCTATCAAGGGAACTGTTGCCATGATGATTGTCTACTGCTGGTGGTACAACGTCACTATCGGCGCTACAGCATATACGATTCTGTGTGAAGTATCGACTTCCAGATTACGTGTCAAGACGGTTGCACTGGGACTTGCCGCACAGAACTGCCTTACCATGATGTGGAGTTTCGTGCTACCCTACCTCTTCAACCCTGACAAGGCAAACCTGCGGGCCAAGCTAGCCTTCATTTTCGGTGGAATGGCTATTCTGAGTGTGGTATTTTTGTGGTACTGGCTGCCTGAGACAGCAGGTCGCACATATGAAGAATTGGATGAGATGTTCACAAAGAAGGTCCCCCCCAGAGAGTTCAAGGACTTCGAGACTGATGTTCAGAAGAACGGGGAGATTGTTAAAACGGCTTATGCCTCTTGAAAAAGCTTAGTGTTAGCAATTACACGGACCTGGAGTTGTATCCCAACGGAATTTTATACCCTGTCTTCTTTTATAAGTAAAGTGAAGTCTTTCTCTTCATCAGAATCCGATTCACTCGATGTAATTTTTTGTTTATCTTATTATAGTTTCCTTGACTATATATCACATCATATCCAATAATTCAACAACAATTTTATTTTGACATGATTCATAAAACCCACAGTTTATTGTGAAGATACGCGAAAAGAAAAAAACAAGAGAACTTAGATAACCAGAAAAAGAAAGAAGAAAATGAAAAGATGTTCGATAATCTTGCTCCTCCATCCCACTCTCTCGACGGCAGGGGAATCTACCTAAGCAAGGCCATCACAAGCACGCATCTGCTTCTAATACATAAGCAGTTTTATAGAAAAAAAGCATTATCTAGGGCCAAGGGTCTTTTTCACAAGTCCAGAGGTGCAATATTTCCCTTTCTTTGTCATCACAGCTGTAGCATTCCACTATGACATTACGATTGCAGAGTATATATAATGGGGCAACCAATTTCTAGGAGTTCAAAGGGTTTTTGTTGGCTTTTTCTGTTATTGGAGTCTTGTAGGTCTTAATTTTTATTCATAACTTCATCAATAATCATAATCATATCGTCATAGATAGACTCATAGGATAAATACAATACAATAGATAGGTTAAAATATAGGTATTTATGCAGTTAAAATTAGTTAACTAACTATACTCGTGCCGCGCCTCACAATATTTATAATTGATGGTGCTCCGCACTAAGATTACGGTGGCAGCAGGTTTTACTTTTCGCCAACAACTTCCTAACCTCCATCCTTATTTTTCGCGATATCATCAACAATTCGTAAAAAAAAAATGGAAAAAAACACGTGTTTTACGCGCCGCGGCCATTAAGGATGCAGTGGTGTATTATTTTGAACACTCTGAGGTTCTAATTGCAACTAGTGATATCCTTCCACCATTTATTGTTCTAAAGGGCTCAGTTCACATGGCCCACTGGTATCTACAACCTGAGCCTGGCCACCGTGCTAAATTGGCTATTAGTCCTACTGGGTTTACCAATAGTAGCTTAACATTACAATGGCTAGAACATTTTTAATGAGTGTATTACCAATTCTCGCAAAGGTTTATACTCTCTACTACTCCTTGATGGTCACGCCTCACACAAGCCTTTTGAGTTTGTTTCGAAATGCCGGGAGTACAAAATCATCCCATTCTGTCTTCCTTCTCATACAACCCATTTCCTCCAGCCCCTTGATGTTGATGTTTTCCAGCCAGTGAAGTTGGCTTATTCCCAAGCTCTCCACGACATAATTTTGGCTGACAATCACAACATCAACAAAGATACCTTTCTTAGGTATCTACTTTTTAGTATGTTGTTCAATAATAGCAGCTTGTGAAGCACGTGATATTTCTTACATTTTTTGGCGATTGTTAAAGATATCTCATTAAGAAGAATCGAGGTAGGAGGTCTGACATGAAAATAGCGAACTTGCTGCATAGCATGTTAGTGTGGGGCGTGGCATGAGTACTTGACTGACTAAGCAACATACCGTGGTTTGATAAATAGATAGGAATAGATAATTTAATCCTCATTTCTACCTCATCGTGAGAAAGATTCATTCAATCTACCACACAGCTATCCTATTTCTCATGAACATTTTGTTCCGACACAATAGACTTACATCTTCAATCTTTTATCTACTTTTATTTTTTTCTTAACTAATAGCTGCCAAAGATCATGGATATATCTAAATTATCTAAAGAAGAAATACTTGAGCTATTCGAAGTTAGTAATTACACACATAAATGTAGTTCCCTAGTACAAATTTTAGATCTGACGCTTTTTCAATATCTTAGCAACAACGACTCGACAAAGAAGCCGCTGATAACAGAGCTCGAGAAGCTGAACGGAGAGCTGAGCAAGAACGAGTCGAAAAAGAACAAAGCCAACGCCTAAATATAAAAACAACATTTGCAACTTTCCTCTATAACTGCTATGCTTTTATCTTCCAAACCTTCAAAATAGAGCTAATATCGACCCGGCTCACAACAGGGAAACCTACTTCGGTTGCCAAACGATCATATCCACATCTTTTCAGATCCTGGTCAGACTTCCAAAGCATCCATGAGCAGAAGTTTTCAGAGTGTCAATCCATTTTTGGACAGCAGCTTTTATTTCATGATTTTAGAGCAACTGCTCTTAACCAGGATAAATTATCCAACGAGTGGCAATCCAGTGAGGGCGACGTGATCTATTTTTCCAGAACTGCCATTGAGGAACCTGTTCTGCAAGTTATTAATCTTTATCTTCAACACAAACAATATGACGAAACAACTACGGCCTATAATGGAGTCAAAGAAGTAATATTCAAAGCGAATTCACGATATGCCACGGAGGTTCAACGCCGTCAGCAGAGAGCACCAGAGCAGCAAAAGTTCCAGGATTCAGTAGATTCTCAACTCCGGGATTTACTAGAGTCTCAGGCCCAGGCCTCAATGGATCTATCTAGATCTTCGGATGCGCCAGAAAACATCAATGTTGCTAGTCTCCATCATAGAGAATGCGTGAATATTCAACCTGATCAACATCAATCTAGTAGAAAAAGAGCTGCTTCATCTAGTGCTCCTGGTGAGCGTCCATCGAAGACACCTTCGATTTCTCGGCCCTTCTATTTTAACAATATCAGTCTAGGCATCTCTCGGGATCCTCAAGACTCCCTGCACACTCCTAGAGCTGTCAAAATCGAAAAGTTACTCTTCATTGTAGAGTACAAGGCAGCTCATAAGTTCCCTCCTGTTCGGCTTCGAGCAGCCCTAGACCAGCTTTCTACTTCAGATCCATCCTTCTTCTATAACAGTCTCAGAGAGGGCACAGAAACACCTTCGAATGAATCTATTGAAGAGAAAAAAAGTAGAAATATTTGTCATTTTGTTGCTTCTGCTGTGACACAGGTGTATCATTACATGGTTAACTCTGGGCTTCTGTATGGATACATCACAACTGGCGAGGCCTTCATTTTCTTGAGTATTGATATAGCAAACCCTAGCACTGTTCATTACTCCCTCTGTATCCCCAGAGAACAAATCTCTAGTATTCCATTACTTGATCAAAATGACGGCCCTGTGGATCCTGGGATTGTCGAGGAGCAGATTGAAAATATCAAGCAGACACCAATTGCGTATATCTTGACGCTGATGCTCCTATCACTTGAACAGCAAAAACTCAGTCTAGCAGAGATTCAGGCATTAAGGTCTCAAATTTGCTCTCTACCAAGTTCATATGAAGATAACACATCTGGCGAAGCAGGTCCACATCCAAGCCCAGAGGCCCATCCAGATACTCCCCGGCCAAGTGATGGTGATGATAGTAACACAGAAGGAGGAGGGGGTCATTGTAGTTTGGCTTTTCGACCTCAAGCACATACTGCTTACCCTCCCCTTTCTAATTACTGTACACAACAGTGTTTATATGGCTTGGTCTATGGTTTTGAGTTTGACCAAGACTGTCCAAACTACCAATTTCACCAGAAAGCAAACACCGATACTCAAGATCAACGACATCAATTGAGTCTCTCTCAATTCTTGAACGCTATCAAGGTCCAAATGGATACAAATATCGATAATGGCTGTGAAGATCTGAATAAACATGGTGCTGTTGGGGCCTTGTTCAAGCTCACGGTGTATCCATATGGTTATACATTAGTTGGCAAAGGCATTGAGAGTGAGGATACATGGCTACTTCAAAAGGAGCTCATTGTCTATTCAAAGCTCAGGAGTCTCCAAGGAACTGTAGTTCCTGTTTGTCTTGGGAGTATTACGTTAAAGATGGGGATTCCTTTGAGGTTTCATGATTATAAGCATGTTCTTCTACTTGCTTATGCTGGCGAGTCTATCACGGAGTTGCCAAAGGGAGGTTATAATCATCTTAGAGATATGGTTTCACAAATGGCAGAGTGTGGTATTGAACACGGAGATCTTGAAGAGAGAAACATTCTCCAAGACTCTCAAACAGGGAAGTTAATGATCATTGATTTTGATATGGCTAAAATTCTGGATCGGCCACCGTCGAGAAAGAGGCCATTGATTGATACTGAATTAGAACAGAACTCGAAGCGATTGTATCTTGAACAAGCTCATGTGTAAATTCAATCTATTAATATTAAGCCTTTAGTTGTTTGGTAGTCGGTAATTCTTCTAATATCATACATAGTTCTTATTTGCTAATGCTGCTCTTCTAACGTAATCTTCTATACATTGGTTCATCCTTTTTCTGTACTGAGCTGGCCTACAAAGCTAGATCTTATCAGTGACTATTGCACAAGCTTTTTTATCATCAGGCGACTTCCGTGATCCGCATCAAGTTCTCATAATGTATGAATATCCCCACTCGAAAAGCCCTTTCCAGTTTTTCCACGATACTTGGATATGTCAGCATATGCATCATAGTATAGTAAATAGTTCAATAGAGTTCTATCACCCAGTGTATTGGTTATTTTCACTCAGCACAGCTAAGCAAGGATTAAGAGAGAAGGAAATGAGAACTATTATCACATACATATGAAAGAATTGATGTTTCCTCTCTTGTATTACATATGGTCAAATGTGAACTATTTCACTATGAATAGTACTATTGTATAAGATTCACATCTGACACTTCTCGGTACATACACAAGTCCTAAGAAGAATAGATACGAGCAAGAAATGTTAGGTGTTAACTTCATGATGCTATCTTTCAAGCTACATGTGTACGAAGCCACCCAGTATGTATAACAAATAACGAACAACGTCAAACTCAACAGATATCAGGACTTTATTTATCTCTCATATCCATTGTTTATCAGACAGTTGACAGATAGTCTAATGACATAGCTTTGAAGGATAAATAAAAGAAAGAAATGGATGATATAGTATTTCTTAAGTTGTCATAGCCGTGTTGATTACATGGCATACCAGGAAAGCATATCTTTATTTTTTGGATAGCGTATTCAGCAGGTTGTTTTTTCTTTTTTTTAGACTAATGTTGGCCATCAATGGCGGTTTCATCTGTTGACTGGGCAAGAGAAGATGGATGCGGTGGCTCATGGTTAGTACTGCCAGATCCAGAAGCGTTCATTTCTGATACTTGTTTCTCTATCAAAATATTGTCAGTATACATACTTGTCCAGATTTGGTCGTACCCCGATACCAAAACATTTGTGCCCATTTTATCGGGTGTAATCTTACCTAGTTCTCTGATACGATGACGCAGCATTTGGTTTTCCCGCATCATGATCTGGGTCTCTGCCTGATAGAAATCACTATCGTCTCGTGATGCGAAACTAAAGCTACCATGGTCACTAGTGCCGCTTATAGATGAGGTGCGCATTCTAGGCAATGCTTCGGCACTATAATCTTGCGACCTCCGCTGCTGGAAGTCGGCGCGTGCATATCATACGAGCTACGAGGGACAATGTTTGGTCTGTTCTGGCCATGGTTCATGCTTGCCGAGCGAGATCCTGACGGTGTGAGAATGGTTTGTAGTGGTGAAGCGATGGCGGACTCGTCGATAGCACTCTGCGGCTGGAGGTTTTGCAGTCGCTGTAGCTCTAGTTGCTGTTGTCTAATCATGCTTAAGAGGCGATTCTAATCAGTCATTTAGTTAGTAACAGATCCACAGGATAACCAACGAAAGCAAAACTCACTACCTGCGCCTCCTGCTCAACCTCAAGCTCCTGATGGATGCCGCCCAGGCTTGTATTGCGACTGTGGTTGTGGCTCCGATCATGAGAGACAACTGTAGGTGAGCCGAAGCTGCCAACGTTTCCATGCAGATTAGCTGATGAACGGCGCAAAGAAGATCCGGGGGAGTTGGCAAGCTCCCCTGGCCCAGGCATAGTCGGGTCATTCATTTGGATATTCAGAAGAACGGATTTGCGACGTGTCGAACGGGGCAGAGGCGAGTCGATACTATGTGAGGTAGGAGAGTGTGTGCCGTCCGCTAATGCTAGAAAGAAACAAGCAAAAATAAGGATTTGTTAGCTGTGCAGCCAGATTAGATAAGTGGTGGTAACGTCACGATGCGCCAGAGACCAGTGATGCAAGTCAGTATTCGCCAGTATTTGCTAGTAGCATCAAAAGACTGCTCGTCAGACATGCAGTTGGCGGGGTCGACCAATAGATAGCTAAGAGCAGGACCCACGATTACATCAGGTGTTTGACCATCCTATACGCAAACATCCTAGCCGCAATTCTCTGAAAACAAAAAGAAGCAAAAAAAAGCCAGCTTACCAGAATACTTGTCCTGTTGGAGACTCTTATTCGTGATGGCAGAAGTGCGCGATAGAGGCTGCGTCGCCACAGCTGCGGATGGTGATGACGGGGTAACAGTGGCGAGGCCTACGATGTCAGAGGAAGCAGAAGTGATTGCTGTAGTGATGTCGCTCGATGACGACAGGGCCACTTCACTAGCCGCTGAGTTGTTGACAGGGGCAGCTCTGAAGACTATGTCTTTAGTTTTCAGTGATGAAGTCATGATGGCGGCAATGGAAAGATCGTATCAAAACAATTGGGCAATCTATCGAAAATTAGAAAAAGTAGAAGAAAATTATTTGAATGATTGAAGCCAGCTAGATATAGATAGTTCGTAAGAGTTCAATGAAAGATCAACGATGGCAAATTTTGCGGTACGAAAAACAATGTTTACCATACCTATCTTAGATTTTACAAGCGAACAGTTTTATTACATCACCTATAATACTCTATTAACTTTGGCCACTCACAGCATTGCCTATTACTATAATTACAGCTGTACATAAGATTCAATATGCAAGTAATATGGAATTTCTCTCCATTCTAGCCACATTCTAACCACTTACAGCAATTGCCAATATACATACAACAAACACCTCACGGTGGAGCATGTTTTTTTGTTCTCCAAGGAAACTAGGCCTTGCCTAAGCCGTCTTCAATATTAGCTGACTCAGCCAATCACATGATCACGACAATACAATCCACACCAACTAACGACTTTGCACTCCAGGCTCGATATGGTTGATTGACAGCTATTCCTGCAGCATCAACTAGTCTTTTTCACATGTCATATTCACTTCCCGTCTATCATTTTATTTTGCCCTAGGGTTCCACAACCAACGAGGGCCGCTGTAAGGGGTGAATCAAATCCTGTCGCCAGCTCATCTATCTACTTGTCAAGCTACCAAAAACCAGATATCATGGCCAAGCTCGCCTACTTGCAAGCTTGTTTCGCTTGAAAGTAAGACAAGGGATGTACTTTATTTTAGTGTAGCCGATAAATTTTCACTTATACGCTTTATACACAGCTGTGATATGCACGACTCTACAAATATATCTTTTTGCATGACATCATATATATTGTGAATCAGGCCATCCTCTCTCTGGCCCGTCACGCAATGAAGGGAAGCAAGAAAAATCAAAGAGCTAAAAAAGAACAGAGCCGTCCAAGCTTCCTGCAGAAGCTGCAGTAATGGCTATGCTTCTCAGCAGTTTGATGTTATACCCAAAGGACCCGCAACACGTCTACATATACAATTTACATGACTAACTTGACAAAGCTCAGAGAAGAAGAGAAGGTGGAGGATCCGCGCGGAAGACGCTCAGGCCGCAGAAGCACCATGACACTTTTCCTTCTGAATATGAGATTTGACGGCTCGGCATCAAGTTGCTGTCTTGGCATGCAGAAAACTACGTTGTTCTCTAAGGTAGCTTCAAGGTGACTTCATGGTGTCATCACCTGTTCACCTCGGAGAGTAGGAGAAAAGAATCTGTGTCAACAGCAATGATAAAAGAGATAGAGAAAAGGCCCATTTTCTATATTTCTCTTGCTACTTCTCACTAAAGACGTAATAGTACGACTTACAACTTGCTGTATACTTTGTGTGTACTCGTCGTATGGACCTGTCCGTGCGACGGAGACTTAGATTGACTAGTCATGTATCATGGTATATTGGGTATCAAAGTCGTATTCTCTAATTATCTTTGTTTTTAGTTTTCTTTTGCTAGTCTTCCATTTATTTTATCCATATTCATAAATGCCAGGGTGGTCTTTCGCACATGTAGTTTCTTTCGTGACCATCTGATTATTTTTTTTTTTACAAGCGCCCCGAGCGCTGTATTTTCGTTATGGTATTCTGGGAAATTAAGCATGCATATCTTGAAATGGGTTATTGTGAGGTACGCTGTCCAGGAGATGAAAGTGCTTTGTTGTGTATTTAAAACGAATTATGTTCTACATATAGATACATATGTAGATACCAACAGAGTACAACAAGTACAAGAATATTTGTCTTCATAAACCCCAGGCTTCCAATCTACGGTTGAAGTTCTTCCAGGATCAATTTCAGCCTACAAATACTTCTACCACAGAACATTTCAAACTGGACTTACTTCAAAGTCTGAGTTCTCTTTATATCGCTAATGTTTTGTAATATCTTCTGTATTCAAATATGCATCTCGGCTATGTCAAATGCAGGTACAGAGCGCGGTTCGGTTTTCACTCGGTAGCTTCTCAAGGACGAGATGAGACAACACAGTGGATTATGTATCGGTGATGATCAGGACCGACACAGGAATATGATACAAAGTAATTTACGCAGACACCCGAGATACTGTGACATGTACTTTAAAATGTACTCAGCATGTTCTCATAATGTACTCATAATGTACTCGTGAGGTACTCGTAACGTACTTACGATGTACCATAGATATCGTGTTATCTATGATATATTTAACGCTACACCCCAGGCCTATCGATGTACAGCTACGTACGTCTGAGCATCGATCGATGTACAGCTACGTACGTCTGAGCATCGATCGATGTACAGCTACGTACGTCTGAGCATCGATCGATGTACAGCTACGTACGTCTGAGCATC